>OX104129.1:43312497-43614997 GCA_944470555.2 Heterobilharzia americana | reverse complement strand
ATCAACACCTCAATGCATCACCCTCCACCACCATCACTCACATCAACAACACAATCAAACAATAAAACACTCACTCATACAATCACTCATATATTCACTCCTTCATTCAATGACTCACTCGCTCAATCAATCACTCAATCAGCCAAACAGTCAAACACTGATTCATTCAATCACTCAGTTACTCACTAATTCCACACACACACACACACACACACACACAGAGAAGCAAGAGTGAACCAACTCCCATACCACAACCGAAAACACAGCATCATCATGGAAACCAACACGAACACCAGCATCAAGTGGGAAGACAAAGACAACGGCAACATGAATGAATATGAAGTGAATATTGAATGAGTTAATAGGCAGGCAGGTGAATACACGAGTAGGTGTCGTTGGGAGAAGGAACAACACCTAGACAAGCCCAACTGACAGACATGAATGATATTGTTGCATGAACAGTGTGAAGGGTAGTGTCAGATTGCATGGAATGGGAAACTCACCTGTCGTGCTCTCTGACAGTGTATGTGTATGTGTCTGTGCCTGTGTCTGTGTCTGTTTTTTTTTTTGTCTCTGTCTCTGTCTGGATCTCCATCTCCATCTCCGTCTGTGTTGGCGTTGGCGTTGTCGTTGGCGTTTGCGTTTGCGTGTGTGTCTGCGTCTGCGTCTCCGTCTCCGTGACAATCTCTGTCTCTGTCTCTGTCTCTGTCTCCGTCTCCGTCTCCGTCTCCGTCGCGGTCTCCTTCTCCATCTCACTTTCAGTCTCCGTCTCCCTCTCCGTTTCCCTCTGCGTCTGCGTCTGCGTCTGCGTCTGCGTCTGCGTCTGCGTCTGCGTCTGCGTCTGCGTCCCTGCACTCTCAGTCTCAGTCTCAGTCTCAGTCTCCACTGTCGTCACTTCGCTTGTCACCTCAGTGTGAACTGTGCAGACAAAGAAGAACACGAAGATTCCATCAACATTTAGTGAGTCAGTGTGTCAGTGTCAGCTAGTCATTCAGTCAGTCAGTCAGTCAGTCAGTCAGTCAGTCGAACCAGGCAGTCAGCTAGTCATTCAGTCAGTCAGTCGAACCACGCAGTCAGTCAGTCAGTCAGTCAGTCAGTCAGTCTGTCAACGATTCCGAAAACCAGTCACTCTGTCTGACTATCACTCAGTCGGTCAGTCTCACAGTCACCTGACCTGACTGTTGCTCTCTATATATTCTCCTTCTCTGTCTCTCTCTCTCTCTCTCTCTCTCTCGGTCACAATCACTCTCACTGTCTATCTCTCTCTGTATCTCTTAATCTCTCTCCCTATCTCTCCAAATATCTCCCTCTCTCTCCCCCACCCACTCTCTCTCTCCCTCTCTGTGTCCCCATCTCTCTCTGTCTCTCTGTCTTTCAGGTTGCTCATGATTCTCTATGTCCCTCTGTCACTGAGTCACTCAATCACTCAATCACCTACCTACTTACTCATTCATCCAATCTCTATTTCACCATGTTGAATTGCACTTTCACCTCAACTAATTTAAATACCATTCTCACTCACTCACAATTCAAACACTCACATTCATCATTCGTTCACATCGATCACACAGACTAAAACACAATACTGCCTCACAATACATAGAGCATTTCTACAAATAATCGAACATACAAATCACACACACACACACACACACTCACAATCAAACAAATATAGAGACAACTAAAACAACAAAAATTAACACCGAGTTGTCAAAACACAAAACATCCAATTTCATCAAATCTGATGCATTACCATGACATCCCATCGAATACCATTCGATCCATTAAAAGAACATCCAATCCCAGCTCATGAAACGCCATCACGCATCATGTCTACACACACTTGAACAACTAACACATCAACACCTCAATGCATCACCCTCCACCACCATCACTCACATCAACAACACAATCAAACAATAAAACACTCACTCATACAATCACTCATATATTCACTCCTTCATTCAATGACTCACTCGCTCAATCAATCACTCAACCAGCCAAACAGTCAAACACTGATTCATTCAATCACTCAGTTACTCACTAATTCACACACACACACACACACACACAGAGAAGAAAGAGTGAACCAACTCCCATACCACAACCGAAAACACAGCATCATCATGGAAACCAACACGAACACCAGCATCAAGTGGGAAGACAAAGACAACGGCAACATGAATGAATATGAAGTGAATATTGAATGAGTTAATAGGCAGGCAGGTGAATACACGAGTAGGTGTCGTTGGGAGAAGGAACAACACCTAGACAAGCCCAACTGACAGACATGAATGATATTGTTGCATGAACAGTGTGAAGGGTAGTGTCAGATTGCATGGAATGGGAAACTCACCTGTCGTGCTCTCTGACAGTGTATGTGTATGTGTCTGTGCCTGTGTCTGTGTCTGTGTCTGTGTCTCTGTCTCTGTCTCTGTCTCTGTCTGGATCTCCATCTCCATCTCCGTCTGTGTTGGCGTTGGCGTTGTCGTTGGCGTTTGCGTTTGCGTGTGTGTCTGCGTCTGCGTCTGCGTCTCCGTGACAATCTCTGTCTCTGTCTCTGTCTCTGTCTCTGTCTCCGTCTCCGTCTCCGTCTCCGTCGCGGTCTCCTTCTCCATCTCACTTTCAGTCTCCGTCTCCCTCTCCGTTTCCCTCTGCGTCTGCGTCTGCGTCTGCGTCTGCGTCTGCGTCCCTGCACTCTCAGTCTCAGTCTCAGTCTCAGTCTCCACTGTCGTCACTTCACTTGTCACCTCAGTGTGAACTGTGCAGACAAAGAAGAACACGAAGATTCCATCAACATTTAGTGAGTCAGTGTGTCAGTGTCAGCTAGTCATTCAGTCAGTCAGTCGAACCACGCAGTCAGTCATTCAGTCAGTCAGTCGAACCACGCAGTCAGTCAGTCAGTCAGTCAGTCTGTCAACCATTCCGAAAACCAGTCACTCTGTCTGACTATCACTCAGTCGGTCAGTCTCACAGTCACCTGACCTGACTGTTGCTCTCTATATATTCTCCTTCTCTGTCTCTCTCTCTCTCTCTCTCTCTCTCGGTCACAATCACTCTCACTGTCTATCTCTCTCTGTATCTCTTAATCTCTCTCCCTATCTCTCCAAATATCTCCCTCTCTCTCCCCCACCCACTCTCTCTCTCCCTCTCTGTGTCCCCATCTCTCTCTGTCTCTCTGTCTTTCAGGTTGCTCATGATTCTCTATGTCCCTCTGTCACTGAGTCACTCAATCACTCAATCACCTACCTACTTACTCATTCATCCAATCTCTATTTCACCATGTTGAATTGCACTTTCACCTCAACTAATTTAAATACCATTCTCACTCACTCACAATTCAAACACTCACATTCATCATTCGTTCGCATCGATCACACAGACTAAAACACAATACTGCCTCACAATACATAGAGCATTTCTACAAATAATCGAACATACAAATCACACACCCACACACACACACACACACACTCACAATCAAACAAATATAGAGACAACTAAAACAACGAAAATTAACACCGAGTTGTCAAAACACAAAACATCCAATTTCATCAAATCTGATGCATTACCATGACATCCCATCGAATACCATTCGATCCATTAAAAGAACATCCAATCCCAGCTCATGAAACGCCATCACGCATCATGTCTACACACACTTGAACAACTAACACATCAACACCTCAATGCATCACCCTCCACCACCATCACTCACATCAACAACACAATCAAACAATAAAACACTCACTCATACAATCACTCATATATTCACTCCTTCATTCAATGACTCACTCGCTCAATCAATCACTCAATCAGCCAAACAGTCAAACACTGATTCATTCAATCACTCAGTTACTCACTAATTCACACACACACACACACACAGAGAAGCAAGAGTGAACCAACTCCCATACCACAACCGAAAACACAGCATCATCATGGAAACCAACACGAACACCAGCATCAAGTGGGAAGACAAAGACAACGGCAACATGAATGAATATGAAGTGAATATTGAATGAGTTAATAGGCAGGCAGGTGAATACACGAGTAGGTGTCGTTGGGAGAAGGAACAACACCTAGACAAGCCCAACTGACAGACATGAATGATATTGTTGCATGAACAGTGTGAAGGGTAGTGTCAGATTGCATGGAATGGGAAACTCACCTGTCGTGCTCTCTGACAGTGTATGTGTATGTGTCTGTGCCTGTGTCTGTGTCTGTGTCTGTGTCTCTGTCTCTGTCTCTGTCTCTGTCTGGATCTCCATCTCCATCTCCGTCTGTGTTGGCGTTGGCGTTGTCGTTGGCGTTTGCGTTTGCGTGTGTGTCTGCGTCTGCGTCTGCGTCTCCGTGACAATCTCTGTCTCTGTCTCTGTCTCTGTCTCTGTCTCCGTCTCCGTCTCCGTCTCCGTCGCGGTCTCCTTCTCCATCTCACTTTCAGTCTCCGTCTCCCTCTCCGTTTCCCTCTGCGTCTGCGTCTGCGTCTGCGTCTGCGTCTGCGTCTGCGTCTGCGTCTGCGTCCCTGCACTCTCAGTCTCAGTCTCAGTCTCAGTCTCCACTGTCGTCACTTCACTTGTCACCTCAGTGTGAACTGTGCAGACAAAGAAGAACACGAAGATTCCATCAACATTTAGTGAGTCAGTGTGTCAGTGTCAGCTAGTCATTCAGTCAGTCAGTCAGTCAGTCAGTCAGTCAGTCGAACCAGGCAGTCAGCTAGTCATTCAGTCAGTCAGTCGAACCACGCAGTCAGTCAGTCAGTCAGTCAGTCTGTCAACCATTCCGAAAACCAGTCACTCTGTCTGACTATCACTCAGTCGGTCAGTCTCACAGTCACCTGACCTGACTGTTGCTCTCTATATATTCTCCTTCTCTGTCTCTCTCTCTCTCTCTCTCTCTCTCTCGGTCACAATCACTCTCACTGTCTATCTCTCTCTGTATCTCTTAATCTCTCTCCCTATCTCTCCAAATATCTCCCTCTCTCTCCCCCACCCACTCTCTCTCTCCCTCTCTGTGTCCCCATCTCTCTCTGTCTCTCTGTCTTTCAGGTTGCTCATGATTCTCTATGTCCCTCTGTCACTGAGTCACTCAATCACTCAATCACCTACCTACTTACTCATTCATCCAATCTCTATTTCACCATGTTGAATTGCACTTTCACCTCAACTAATTTAAATACCATTCTCACTCACTCACAATTCAAACACTCACATTCATCATTCGTTCACATCGATCACACAGACTAAAACACAATACTGCCTCACAATACATAGAGCATTTCTACAAATAATCGAACATACAAATCACACACACACACACAGACAAGCAAGAGTGAACCAACTCCCATACCACAACCGAAAACACAGCATCATCATGGAAACCAACACGAACACCAGCATCAAGTGGGAAGACAAAGACAACGGCAACATGAATGAATATGAAGTGAATATTGAATGAGTTAATAGGCAGGCAGGTGAATACACGAGTAGGTGTCGTTGGGAGAAGGAACAACACCTAGACAAGCCCAACTGACAGACATGAATGATATTGTTGCATGAACAGTGTGAAGGGTAGTGTCAGATTGCATGGAATGGGAAACTCACCTGTCGTGCTCTCTGACAGTGTATGTGTATGTGTCTGTGCCTGTGTCTGTGTCTGTGTCTCTGTCTCTGTCTCTGTCTCTGTCTGGATCTCCATCTCCATCTCCGTCTGTGTTGGCGTTGGCGTTGTCGTTGGCGTTTGCGTTTGCGTGTGTGTCTGCGTCTGCGTCTGCGTCTCCGTGACAATCTCTGTCTCTGTCTCTGTCTCTGTCTCCGTCTCCGTCTCCGTCTCCGTCTCCGTCTCCGTCTCCGTCTCCGTCGCGGTCTCCTTCTCCATCTCACTTTCAGTCTCCGTCTCCCTCTCCGTTTCCCTCTGCGTCTGCGTCTGCGTCTGCGTCTGCGTCTGCGTCTGCGTCTGCGTCTGCGTCTGCGTCTGCGTCTGCGTCTGCGTCTGCGTCCCTGCACTCTCAGTCTCAGTCTCAGTCTCAGTCTCCACTGTCGTCACTTCGCTTGTCACCTCAGTGTGAACTGTGCAGACAAAGAAGAACACGAAGATTCCATCAACATTTAGTGAGTCAGTGTGTCAGTGTCAGCTAGTCATTCAGTCAGTCAGTCAGTCAGTTAGCCATTCCGTAAACCAGTCACTCTGTCTGACTTTCACTCAGTCGGTCATACTCACCGTCACCTCACCTCACTCTTTCCCTTTCTCTCTGTTTCTCTCTGCAACACTCTCTCTCTCTCTCTCTCCCTCTGTGTCCCCATCTCTCTCTGTCTCTCTGTCTTTCAGGTTGCTCATGATTCTCTATGTCCCTCTGTCACTGAGTCACTCAATCACTCAATCACCTACCTACTTACTCATTCATCCAATCTCTATTTCACCATGTTGAATTGCACTTTCACCTCAACTAATTTAAATACCATTCTCACTCACTCACAATTCAAACACTCACATTCATCATTCGTTCACCTCGATCACACAGACTAAAACACAATACTGCCTCACAATTCACGAAGCATGGCAACAAAACATCGAGCATAGTAGTCACGCTCTCTCTCACACACACACACAGATACATACATACACTCTCTCAAACACGCATTCACGCATAAATTGAGACAACTCGTGCAAAAGATGACTACTCACTCGGGCACAAGCACAATGAAACACACGAACACACACACTGAATCCCACATGAAAAACAGAGGCGCTGAGAAGCACAGACAATCATGGTTGACCTCTATTACACAGCACGCTTCTGCCCCCCGTAATTTACTTAGGGTGGATGAAAGAAATTTTAAATGAAAAATGATTGACTGATTCCTCTGTTTAAAATCAGTGTGTTTGTGTAGCCAAGGTACTTTCCTATTGGACTAGGATACTTACTCGTAGGAATCTGATTACTTGAGTTTGGATAAGCTATCTGTATTTGGATTGGCTTATAAAACCATTACTTGTCACATGAATTCTGTCTTCTGGTTGTATTGTGTTCTCTGAGCTGGGTTGTTTCATCGATTAAACAAGCCAATACAATACAACCAAGACCATCCACCTGAGCTACAAATATTCTCCATCATTTCAACATAAATTCTGTTTTAAGAAATTAATCCCCATCAGGTAAGGAATAAATTTAAAATGGATTTCAGATTTGTAGAGAATGTAATTCTGTAGTGACAATGTTGTGTAATATTTCAGGGAGCCTGTTTCAAAATGTATTGAGTGTAGTTGTTACCATGATAGTTGTAATTTCGTGTTGTTATACAGGACTGAATTGCTCGACCTCTGTTGGTAGATGGGCTTCTATGCGGTTACCTTGATACTACTGCTGATTCATGATCCAACGTTGATCTCGGTGACTAACAGAGGACTCCAGGACTGGTGTTCTGTTCTATTCGGTACTCGGCTCAGTGGATAACGCTCTGTCAGTTTAAGCGATGGGTATTGAGTTCGATCCACAGTGGGAACCACATCACTGACTGGGGTCCTGCTACATCCAGCCGACGAGTACCAAGTAGGACGAGACGCGCGTCCCGGTAGTCGCCGAGATCAATATGCATCGAGTGTAATTTATGACTGTAACTGAGGTTTGCAGAAAAATCTACATCTTAAATGTATTGGTCGAAAGTTTGCACATAATGATAAGTTCTTATTTTGGTAATAACTAGAAAAAAGTTACTACCCGTGATCACACCAACAGCCATAATACTTTCTTGATATTTCTTTAAACAACCATCTCTCTATATATATTTGAATATTCGGATTAGTACTTCTAACTAATATGCATCAAGATTGAAGTCTACTCATGAGGATATTGCAAATAATTGAAGCAGCTAAGTGACCGAAATGTTTGAGTTATACAGTGGTGAGTGATGTTAACTAAGGTGTCAACATTCGAAAAAATCAAGCTTCATTTGATTACTTATTTAGTCACCGTGGCATATTTGCGATAAAACGATGTTCTAATACAGTTCCTAAGATTTGTGAGCGTCGTTCAACAAAGCATAGAAACTAAATGAATATGATCAATTTGAAATAATTTGCTTCCCTAGATTAGTTTCGACTAAACGAAAAGAAGACGTAACCTGTCTGAATAATGAGTTGAGTAACATGTCGAAATGTTGATGAGTGAGTACGTGGTAGTAGTATTTGATAATATTTAGAAAATGAATGGAAATAAACAGTTGGTGAGAGTGGGAGACGTCTAAAATAATCGTTGCTAAGACTGCTGAGCGTCGCTCAAGATACCATAGAGTCTCGACTGAACGAACAGATAACGGTGGTCGCCTACTACAACTGTGCTCAGATAAATACAATGGGACGTGACATTATCTTTCACCTGTTAAAAGAGCTTTGATGGGTATATACGCATCGACGTTTCGATTACCCGAACTATAACTACACATTTGTCAGCTATCATTCTCCGTTCTACACTTTCTAACGATCTAATATTCTGTGATGCATTCATTCGGTCGATACGTGAAGCATTTAAGTATGAATAATCCCTTCTTATTTATTTAGAAGAAAGAAAGAAGTCAGTGAGATCGCATTTTGGATGGCCCTTAGAAGGGCCTTCGTTCGTTCACTTCCCGTCATGAAGAACTTGGCATAATGCAGACGAAATTGCAGGACGGTCATCTGTTATGAAAGCACTCACTCTGCAGCTTCCAATAATAATCTTTAAAAACCTCAGAAATGCACCAATCAGATCTAATGTCTTACTGATTATGAAAGCAAAATCTATGGGAATAGCCATGAAGTTGATGTCGATGACTACAAACTCATGGAGAAAAATCTTCTCATTACTGGTCTTGTGAGTGCCATCGAGACCCAGTAGATCAAGACAGTTTTCAGCTAATTTCGGCTGTGGCGAAAGAAAGGATTTCAGATCTCCACCCTCTGTGACAGAGAAGGATGCTGATCCACCTTGACTGATTATATGCTCCTGCAACTTTTCATAACTGCCTACAACAACATCATTTCACTGGAAAATTTAATTACCGGTCAAATTACGCTGAGCGAATAGGCGATAACGCATATTGAACACATCTTGACTATTCAGTCGTTTATCATAATGTGCATAAGCGAAGTAAAAAACATTAAATGCAGCCGTCCTGGATATTAGCAATGGCCTTACGCTCTCCAATTCAACTTCGGCGCTCAAGAACTATTGTCATGAAGATGAGAGTTGCAGGGATGATTGTGAGTTAACAGTAACCAAGTTACTGTCCAGAAACCTTCTAAAATCTTCGCGAGCACGAACGCCCGACAAGAACACTTCAGGGATATTCTACGAAATATATAATCAAAACAAACAGGACTGACATTCTTGTCACTACACCACCTAGCGACCGGAGTTCACTAGCCTTCAAGCAAACAAACTTGACGTAGGCTCTCTGGTCACCTTACAAATACGAATCTGACACAACGTAGTGTGTATACGTCTGTTTCTCATACTCCTGTAGGGCGACCTTCAAAGACTCTAAGGACGGAAACGCAGCGAGACAGAAACGCTCAATATAAAGACTGATTCGTTTTCAGTCACAACACTTTGGACGGTACTATCGCTCATCATGAAAAGGAAGCAACCCTTCCTCAATTCGCTTTGTTTCACAGTACTTTTCGATTTCGTGCAACCAATATCATTGGGTGTTTCCTCATCCATTTTGACTGGATAACAAATGACACAAGGAGTGGGGGAGAAGGGGTAGGAAATAACAGTTAACAAAATAATAACCTAGACTAAATGTATTTTAACAAGCATGCGAGACACCAAAACAACATTTCAAAACGAGTCATCACAATACACGCCGTCCCATCACATCCAGTCCGATCACATCACATCACATCTCATCACGTCCAATCCCATGCCATACCATCATTAGGCAGGAAACGCCATCACGCATCATGTCTACACACACTTGAACAACTAACACATCAACACCTCAATGCATCACCCTCCACCACCATCACTCACATCAACAACACACTCAAACAATAAAACACTCACTCATACAATCACTCATATATTCACTCCTTCATTCAATGACTCACTCGCTCAATCAATCACTCAACCAGCCAAACAGTCAAACACTGATTCATTCAATCACTCAGTTACTCACTAATTCACACACACACACACACACAGAGAAGCAAGAGTGAACCAACTCCCATACCACAACCGAAAACACAGCATCATCATGGAAACCAACACGAACACCAGCATCAAGTGGGAAGACAAAGACAACGGCAACATGAATGAATATGAAGTGAATATTGAATGAGTTAATAGGCAGGCAGGTGAATACACGAGTAGGTGTCGTTGGGAGAAGGAACAACACCTACACAAGCCCAACTGACAGACATGATATTGTTGCTATTCACTCATTCTCTGAACTCCTCTTGCGTTCACTTGCTTGCTTACTCACTCAACCACTCACTCACTCAATCAATCAGTCAATCACTCTCTCAATCAACCACTCACTCACTCACTCAATGAATCAATCAATCAATCAGTCAATCACTCATGATCTGACCCACCTTCCCATTCACTCACTCAATCAATCATTATCTGTCCCACCTTCCCAATCACTCAACCACTCACTCACTCACTCACTCAATGAATCAATCAATCAATCAATCAATCAACCACTCACTCGCTCATTATCTGTCCCACCTTACCAATCGCTCTACCACTCAGTCACTCAATCAATCACTCTTTCCCCTCCCCTCCCCTCCACTCCCTCAATCACTCTGTGACACTCTAAAACACCGTTTCTCTCATTCACTCACACACACACACACACTGTCTCACTCTATCACTTACTCACTCAGTCCCTGTCTGTCACCCAATCTCTATCTCACAGTATATTGCCCCTTCACCTACAGTAATGGATTTCGTGCTGCTGCACACATTTCATACATCCACATTACTCTTTCGCTTGCATCGATCACGGAAATTAATACGCAATAGTTCTTCTGGATAATGAAATTGCTGCTACTTATAATAATAATTATATTAATATCAATATTTCACTTCATCCAAACTGTTCGTCATTTAATTTGTAATTCTCAGTATGATACATTGCAACAACAACACAAGATATTCATATACATACTCCTTCACAATATTTCGAGTTGTGTTATTACAAAAATTTCTGTAATGTAAATATCATAGTAAAGGAGGAAATTTCACATTGTTATTTAAGTTGTGGAAATGAGATTTTCTGTTGTTACAAAATTGATGTGGGATTTCTCTTCTAACACTTTTTTCCTCACATATTTGGTCCTAGGTGAGGTACAGTCGAATTCGTATACTTAGCTGTACGAGCGTACAGTCTTATGTTAGCTTCTTCTTGTTCTCCCTGAGGAGATACATGGAGAGAGCTGTGAATAAAGTGGATGCTCAGTGTCAATTAAAACTTGTGTAGTCAGTTGCTCGCCAGAATCTAAGTGCCTATCATCTACAATGGTAATCAGTTGGGCTAGAGGCACACCACTCACCCTGCTGACGGCTTTTAAAGCCCTACACAACATAACATAGTGCTTTTTTAGAAGACCGGGAAAGATCAGTGGGGAACTATATAGAAGAACAGGTAAAATGCAGGAGTTAACAAATTGTAAAAGAAGAGGTCGAGTTATATCAGAGAGCCTCAGTTTCCCTACGTATGAAGTTAAACGAAAGATTTTTCTACAAGTCAACGAGACATGAGACGACCAACATAGGTCAGAAGTAAAATTCAACCCAAGATAGTTAACACTCGATTTACTTTCTGCACAAATACCATCAATGCAGCAACAGGCTTCATGACAAAAATGAAGCAGCTCACAAAAGTCTTCTTTACGTCTGAGGCTAAAACAATTTTGTCGAAACTAGAAACGATACTGTGATGCAAGACAGTGGAGGTAAACAACGTACTTCTCCTAATGATCGTAAGCAAACTGTTCTTGATCTCAGAAAACACTCAATGACGGCTGAATCACATGGAGGAGTAATTTCTGCATTGTCTTCAGAAGGTGGGAAGTGATGGCAATGGGTCGAGAAGTCAAATCTGATCGCGAAGAGGACTCAGCTACAGGTACTATTTCGAAATCCTTCCAAAAACCAACACACACACAAACATACATACGAAAACACACCAGCACACAGAGACAAGCAAGAGTGAACCAACTCCCATACCACAACCGAAAACACAGCATCATCATGGAAACCAACACGAACACCAGCATCAAGTGGGAAGACAAAGACAACGGCAACATGAATGAATATGAAGTGAATATTGAATGAGTTAATAGGCAGGCAGGTGAATACACGAGTAGGTGTCGTTGGGAGAAGGAACAACACCTACACAAGCCCAACTGACAGACATGAATGATATTGTTGCATGAACAGTGTGAAGGGTAGTGTCAGATTGCATGGAATGGGAAACTCACCTGTCGTGCTCTCTGACAGTGTATGTGTATGTGTCTGTGCCTGTGTCTGCATCTGCGTCCGCGCCAGCGTCCCTGCCCTCTCAGTCTCAGTCTCCACTGTCGTCACTTCGCTTGTCACCTCAGTGTGAACTGTGCAGACAAAGAAGAACACAAAGATTCCATCAACAGTCAGTCAGTGAGTGGTTGAAACAGTGAAGAATCAGTCCGTGTGTCAGTGTGTCAGTGAGCTAGTCAGTCGTTCAATCTGTTAAGCAGTCCGTCACTCAGTCAGCCTGACAGTCAGTCAGTAGTCAGTCAGTGAGTCAGTCAGTCAGTTCAACTGACTGTTTTTCTCTCTGTATTTCAGGTTGTTTATGATTCTGTAGTGCCGTCTGTCACTCAGTCTCTTATTCCCTTGATCAGTCAACCACTCAATCACAAACTCACTCACGCATTCACTGATTCACAAAATCACTCATTCACCATTCCACTCCACTCCACACCACTCCACTCACTTGCTCACTCAATCAATCAACTTATGTCTGGCTCACTATTATTTACTGCGCTCTCACCTAAACTAATCTACCTCACCTTCCCAAACACAATTCAAACATCCACATTCACCCGCCATTTACATCGATCACGCTGACTAAAACACAATACTCCCTCACAATACATGACGCACGTCTACAAATAATCGAACACAGAAATCACACACACACACACACACACACACACACAAACGCACATCCACCACACGCTGACAAACACGTTGATAAACACACATTCACGCATAAATTCACACAAAAACACTCACAACGTCACCACTCACTAAACCACAAACACACCGACACACACGCAGAACACATCACAACAACATTTCACACCGACTCCTCTCAATACACACCGTCTTATCCCATCCAACACAATCCAATGACATCCATTCCCTTCGAATCACAACAAATCCCATTCCAACGAATCGGAAGCCATCACGCATCATGTCTACACACACTTGAACAACTAACACATCACCACCTCAATGCTTCACTCTCTTATTTAATTTGGTAGACGTTCATTCTAATATACCTCAACTTTTATTAATCTTGACACTAGTAAGTTGCTTTAACAAGTATCTGAGTTGATCACATGGTTTTAGTATTTTGCAAAATTTGATGGGATTATAAATCTGTTGACCGAAAAAAAAATAACAGCACAACTATCAATGTGTGTCTAGGAATTCAATTCTATTCAAACATCATGTTCACCATTATTATCTGGTCTCGAAGATACCTACACTAAGCAAGAACTGTTTCTGTTTCTCCACTGTCGTCACTTCGCTTGTCACCTCAGTGTCTACTGTGCAGATAAAGTACAACACGAAGATTCCATCAACAGTCATTCAGCGAGTGATTGAAACGGTCAAAAATCATTCAGTGAGTCAGTGAGTCAGTGTGCTAGTCATTCAGTCAGTCGGTCGATCCAGGCGGTCAGTCAGTTAACCAGTCACTCTGTCTGACCTTCTTACTGTCACTTTGTCGGTCATTCTGACAGTCACCTCAGTCAATCACTCACTCAATCACTCAATCGCCTGCTTGCTTACTCATTCATCCAATCTTTAATTCATTATGTTTAATTGCACCTTCACCTTAGTCGCACACACACACACTGACAAACACGCATTCACGCATAAATTGAGAGAACTCATGCAAAAGATAACTACTCACTCGGGCACAAGCACAATGAAACACACGCAGACACTCAGATAGTAACACGCACACAGATCTCACGTCATCAACATTTAATGCTGTATCGTCAAAATTCTCTGCATCCCATCCCATCCGACTCCATGGTATCTCGACTCATTCCATCTCGTGTGATATGTGTCTGTGTGTGCGTATTTTTCTCGCTCTCCGTATTCGCCTCTTTCTCCATCTGCGTCTGACACTCCACTCTGTCACATTATATCTCTCACCTTCTTCCTCTCTGCACTCACTGGCTCCACTCTCATCACTTCGCTCGTCACGTAAGTGTCAACTGTGCAGACGAATTAGTGCACGATAATTCGATCAACGGTCAGTTTATCTGTGAATTATCTTTTATTTAATAGGTTGGACTTGCTGTCTTGCACGCAGTGAACTGACTCACTCACTCGTTCGCTCTCTATTTTACTCACGGTCACGCTTTTCGTTCACCAGGCTATTCACTCATTCTCTGAACTCCTCTTGCGTTCACTTGCTTGCTTACTCACTCAACCACTCACTCACTCAATCAATCAGTCAATCACTCTCTCAATCAACCACTCACTCACTCACTCAATGAATCAATCAATCAATCAATCAATCACTCATGATCTGACCCACCTTCCCATTCACTCACTCAATCAATCATTATCTGTCCCACCTTCCCAATCACTCAACCACTCACTCACTCACTCACCCAATTAATCAATCAATCAATCAATCAATCAATCAACCACTCACTCGCTCATTATCTGTCCCACCTTACCAATCGCTCTACCACTCAGTCACTCAATCAATCACTCTTTCCCCTCCCCTCCCCTCCACTCCCTCAATCACTCTGTGACACTCTAAAACACCGTTTCTCTCATTCACTCACACACACACACACACTGTCTCACTCTATCACTTACTCACTCAGTCCCTGTCTGTCACCCAATCTCTATCTCACAGTATATTGCCCCTTCACCTACAGTAATGGATTTCGTGCTGCTGCACACATTTCATACATCCACATTACTCTTTCGCTTGCATCGATCACGGAAATTAATACGCAATAGTTCTTCTGGATAATGAAATTGCTGCTACTTATAATAATAATTATATTAATATCAATATTTCACTTCATCCAAACTGTTCGTCATTTAATTTGTAATTCTCAGTATGATACATTGCAACAACAACACAAGATATTCATATACATACTCCTTCACAATATTTCGAGTTGTGTTATTACAAAAATTTCTGTAATGTAAATATCATAGTAAAGGAGGAAATTTCACATTGTTATTTAAGTTGTGGAAATGAGATTTTCTGTTGTTACAAAATTGATGTGGGATTTCTCTTCTAACACTTTTTTCCTCACATATTTGGTCCTAGGTGAGGTACAGTCGAATTCGTATACTTAGCTGTACGAGCGTACAGTCTTATGTTAGCTTCTTCTTGTTCTCCCTGAGGAGATACATGGAGAGAGCTGTGAATAAAGTGGATGCTCAGTGTCAATTAAAACTTGTGTAGTCAGTTGCTCGCCAGAATCTAAGTGCCTATCATCTACAATGGTAATCAGTTGGGCTAGAGGCACACCACTCACCCTGCTGACGGCTTTTAAAGCCCTACACAACATAACATAGTGCTTTTTTAGAAGACCGGGAAAGATCAGTGGGGAACTATATAGAAGAACAGGTAAAATGCAGGAGTTAACAAATTGTAAAAGAAGAGGTCGAGTTATATCAGAGAGCCTCAGTTTCCCTACGTATGAAGTTAAACGAAAGATTTTTCTACAAGTCAACGAGACATGAGACGACCAACATAGGTCAGAAGTAAAACTCAACCCAAGATAGTTAACACTCGATTTACTTTCTGCACAAATACCATCAATGCAGCAACAGGCTTCATGACAAAAATGAAGCAGCTCACAAAAGTCTTCTTTACGTCTGAGGCTAAAACAATTTTGTCGAGACTA
The DNA here is from genome assembly GCA_944470555.2 of Heterobilharzia americana. NCBI lineage: Eukaryota > Metazoa > Platyhelminthes > Trematoda > Strigeidida > Schistosomatidae > Heterobilharzia > Heterobilharzia americana. The sequence continues at coordinate 43,598,851 of OX104129.1, read as the reverse complement.
GAAACGATACTGTGATGCAAGACAGTGGAGGTAAACAACGTACTTCTCCTAATGATCGTAAGCAAACTGTTCTTGATCTCAGAAAACACTCAATGACGGCTGAATCACATGGAGGAGTAATTTCTGCATTGTCTTCAGAAGGTGGGAAGTGATGGCAATGGGTCGAGAAGTCAAATCTGATCGCGAAGAGGACTCAGCTACAGGTACTATTTCGAAATCCTTCCAAAAACCAACACACACACAAACATACATACGAAAACACACCAGCACACAGAGACAAGCAAGAGTGAACCAACTCCCATACCACAACCGAAAACACAGCATCATCATGGAAACCAACACGAACACCAGCATCAAGTGGGAAGACAAAGACAACGGCAACATGAATGAATATGAAGTGAATATTGAATGAGTTAATAGGCAGGCAGGTGAATACACGAGTAGGTGTCGTTGGGAGAAGGAACAACACCTACACAAGCCCAACTGACAGACATGAATGATATTGTTGCATGAACAGTGTGAAGGGTAGTGTCAGATTGCATGGAATGGGAAACTCACCTGTCGTGCTCTCTGACAGTGTATGTATATGTGTCTGTGCCTGTGTCTGCATCTGCGTCCGCGCCAGCGTCCCTGCCCTCTCAGTCTCAGTCTCCACTGTCGTCACTTCGCTTGTCACCTCAGTGTGAACTGTGCAGACAAAGAAGAACACGAAGATTCCATCAACAGTCAGTCAGTGAGTGGTTGAAACAGTGAAGAATCAGTCCGTGTGTCAGTGTGTCAGTGAGCTAGTCAGTCGTTCAATCTGTTAAGCAGTCCGTCACTCAGTCAGCCTGACAGTCAGTCAGTAGTCAGTCAGTGAGTCAGTCAGTCAGTTCAACTGACTGTTTTTCTCTCTGTATTTCAGGTTGTTTATGATTCTGTAGTGCCGTCTGTCACTCAGTCTCTTATTCCCTTGATCAGTCAACCACTCAATCACAAACTCACTCACGCATTCACTGATTCACAAAATCACTCATTCACCATTCCACTCCACTCCACACCACTCCACTCACTTGCTCACTCAATCAATCAACTTATGTCTGGCTCACTATTATTTACTGCGCTCTCACCTAAACTAATCTACCTCACCTTCCCAAACACAATTCAAACATCCACATTCACCCGCCATTTACATCGATCACGCTGACTAAAACACAATACTCCCTCACAATACATGACGCACGTCTACAAATAATCGAACACAGAAATCACACACACACACACACACACACACAAACGCACATCCACCACACGCTGACAAACACGTTGATAAACACACATTCACGCATAAATTCACACAAAAACACTCACAACGTCACCACTCACTAAACCACAAACACACCGACACACACGCAGAACACATCACAACAACATTTCACACCGACTCCTCTCAATACACACCGTCTTATCCCATCCAACACAATCCAATGACATCCATTCCCTTCGAATCACAACAAATCCCATTCCAACGAATCGGAAGCCATCACGCATCATGTCTACACACACTTGAACAACTAACACATCACCACCTCAATGCTTCACTCTCTTATTTAATTTGGTAGACGTTCATTCTAATATACCTCAACTTTTATTAATCTTGACACTAGTAAGTTGCTTTAACAAGTATCTGAGTTGATCACATGGTTTTAGTATTTTGCAAAATTTGATGGGATTATAAATCTGTTGACCGAAAAAAAAATAACAGCACAACTATCAATGTGTGTCTAGGAATTCAATTCTATTCAAACATCATGTTCACCATTATTATCTGGTCTCGAAGATACCTACACTAAGCAAGAACTGTTTCTGTTTCTCCACTGTCGTCACTTCGCTTGTCACCTCAGTGTCTACTGTGCAGATAAAGTACAACACGAAGATTAGATCAACTGTCAGTTTATCTGTGAGTTATCTTTTTTTAGGTTGGACTTGCTGTCATGCACGCAGTTAATTGATATGCTTTTCATCGTATGTTATAGTCGTTAATCTTGTGCATTCTGTTATAATTTGATTCAACACATATTTGTTTATTTGATTTTTAACACACAGTGACACATTGTTATTTACTTGATCTCGTTCCGATCTCTAATTTTCCCTCATACTAATATCATTGTGTTCATACTACTTTTGACGTTTGAGTTTTATACTTATCTCACCTCATATGTTTTGCTTTTATTCGTGTTTTAGTGCATGTGATTCAAAGGACGGTATTTTTTCTAGATTACTGATCTCATTTGTGTCTGTCATTTCACATTTATCTAAATTTCTACTTTCCGCTATCTTAGCTGAATCATAAATATGTTGACCAAAAAAATAACAGCACAACTTTCATTGTTTGTCTAGGAATTCAGTTTTATTCAAACATCATGTTCACCATTATTATCTGGTCTCGAAGATACCTACACTAAGCAAGAACTGTTTCAATGCCTGTCCATTTATCAGACACTTCTAGGTAGTACAGTAATGTCAAACGAAAAACAAACAGAAATCAGAAATCAACTAAATACTGACTCAGAAATTACTCACGGAACAAATATGTCGGTTGATGAGATCATATTCGGGCGTACAGTTGGGCTTGACTTCCACAGTCTTCAAGTTTCAGGAAGAAATATGTAGACAAACAGAAGGAGTAGCGATGGACTCGCCAATACCGCTAATCGTAGTAAGTGAATTTATGGATAGTTGGGAAGCCATCTCTTCACAAACTTATAGTCCTGTACCTCAGGTATGGTGGTGATATGTAGATGACACATTTGGTCTGTTGAAATCGGAATATGTCGATAGTGTCTTCATACATATAAACTTAGTAGTGGATGCAGTCCGATTCACACAAGAAACGGAAAGATAACAGTAACATGAATACGAATAATAACGACAACACAAGTAGAAAGGAGTTTACGGCCTCCATTGTGTTAACCCATAAGGAAGGTACGTCAGACACGTTACATGGGATCCTCAACAGGGCTGGAATTAGGGTGGTATTTAAACCTACAAACTCAGTGTGTGAATTATTCAGTCAGTCAATCAATCTGTCTGCAAATCATCTGTGCTCATTACTTAACACATTCATCTACATCACTGAAATTCCAGTTGCTTCACAGGATTCAAATATCCGCCTTCCTCCCTCATTTGCATGGATCAGGCAGTCAAACAGAACACTACTCCCTCAAAATACATGACAAACACCTATAACTAATCGAAGACAAGTGGCACATACGCTGGGAAACGTAGACATCTACACACACACACACACACAAACATTATTCCTCTCTTAGTATTTCTTTCCTGTTGCTGTTTCGCTGCCTTATAGCAACATCTTTGGTCTTCTGTCTAGTTTTCCTTTTATAGGAGTCTTCTTCTTACGAGAATTTCCGCTTCGCATCTTCTCTATTTATCGTCTCCCTTTTCTCGTCTTCCCTTGGTATAACTGTGTGTTATTTTATTTATTCGGATATTCCTTGTCGATCTCTGTGAATATGTCGAACACACGTTTCGTGTGAATTTTTTCCCGAATTTAACTGGAATGATTTGTCCTCACTGTTCGTTTTATTCATATCGTGATTCATCATCTTTAACTGTGACATCTTTCAATACAGTCATGCGCATTCGGCATGATTCTACCATTCATCGTTGCATTCGTGTCATCACATATGCACTCATACATGCAATCACTCATCGGTTCTCGACGCATGGAATCCTTAGGGATGGCTTCTCACTTATATCTTGTCATCGTGTTCATGCATACCATTATTTGTCATCATCCTTCTTTTCGTATCACAATAGCCTCAGACTAGGCATTATTTCCACTAAAGTGTATTTCAAGTTGTTATTCATCGTAAACTAACATCACTTGGAGGAAACAGCTGTCCAGTGCTCCCAGGTTTCCTTTGTTCCTCCAACTGATGTTAGTTCACGATGAATAACAACTTGAAATATTTCCAAGTCTCCACAACTCCCTCAAAAATTCCACTAAACTGTATGGAAATTAAATCGGATCGCTTTTCGTATGTATTGGCTGCATGATCCTGTCACTGTTGTAAGAACTGCACTGGTTCACCCAGCACATCCTTCCACTCTAATGCAAAATACCTGTTTGTCCTTCCTCACCGTTTCCACTCTCAACGCCATTGCAATTTCCTACTTCCCACCATGTCATATGCAGGATGGATGATGGAGTTTCGCCATTCCTCCGTCATAGGATTTCACCAATTCTGTTTCTCGTGATTTCTACTTTGAGCTCGAGCGGTCATCGAATCATACAGTGCCTGCAATGATTAGCACTTGGCTAGTTTGATCTGGTTCGTTGAGTAACTTCAAATGGTGTACACACCAACAGACAACTAGTTCGTGTGTCTGTGAAAGCTTCAGACTGAGATACTACAATCATCATTTGCACACTATGGGAGAACACATATGCACTCGTATCTTCTCGAAAGTGCAGTGATTACAGCTGCAACGAGTGTACAAGTGCATACTGCAGACACCGTCTTACCAGTCAATGTGCGTTGACCAGTTTTATCAGACAATCAAAGTGCCCACTGAATCAACCACTTACTTGGCATCCTGTGTGTTTCCGTAGTCTGAATCTCCGTAGACATTTCCGTCATTGTGCTTTCACTAATAGCTGAAAAATAGTTAACAGTGATCCATGTAAATATTCGAATGTCAGGAAACCAATGGGTAGTGAGTTGTGCGCACTATCATCTGATCAACTTATTCTACTAGCGCTTGCTTGACAATACTCAATATGCCACAAGAAATTCTATCAATCCTATATCCTACACACCCTTCCTCATGTCAGATAAACCCACGAGACGAATACAAACACCATAGCAAAGTGGAACTCATCCAGCCGATTCTCGACAACAACGTCAGAATATACACTATGAATAAAACCAGTGCATTGGAAAACCAAACATAATGTGCATTCCGTTGTAACAGCTACTAGCCACAAAATTAAACGACCAACTGAACACCAAACACACTCTCCTACTTCGTCAAAATCAACACTTCTCCATCACACACACATTGCACAAAAATTAACACAGTCATTCCACTCACCTTCTATCGTTATTTCATTCGATGTGCCAAAGTACACGTTATCAGATCCATTGGCAACTAATTCTGTTGTATATTGCACGATAGCGTTGCGAACAGTGCTTCCTATCGCAGCGGTCGTTGCGAAACTCTCACTGGAAATGTCGTGCTCAATGGTCAGTGTTGCATTTCCAATGACTGATCCACGTGAGAAGCCAACAACTGTGCAGGTGACCGTGATGAGTCCACTGACCTTGGCTGACTTCATGCTGTTCACGAGCTTAGGAGGGAAGAGGGGAGGCAACGAGAGTGTCAGTGGGAGACAAAATTGATTGGATGTGTCATTCGGTGAGAGTGTGGTGCGAAACAGTCAATAATCGGTGTCGTGTCCCAGGTCTCAAGGGCCAACATTCGCGATAGTTGGTGAGACTATCAGAGAGTGTTGGTCGTGGTTTGACATACTCATAGTTGTGATGTGTGGTGGTGACTGAATGTGAAAGGAAAAGGTGAATCACAGCAAGATTCTATCCAGCGGTACTCTACAATTCTGTGGTGCGATGAAATCACATTGTGTGAAATGCGGATTGTCAATGACTGTGATACTTCGAGTGGAGTAGTTTGGTGCAGTGAACTACATGCAACGACTGCCAGATCAAACACATCGGCTACAAATGCCCACTGTGTTGAATTGAACTGACGGTTGATGGGAACTACACCTCCTCTAAAATAACAGACACTGTACACATCAGACATCAAGTGGACAACTCAGTCATCCTCACACATGCAGTAGCTCACAGTTCCGTGTCACCCAGTCTACTGCTTGATGATGGACACATCGGTTAACTGATTACTTGATTGATGCCGGTGTACCTTCCATCACGAAGAGATATCACCTAGAATGCTGTTGTCAACACGACTTTAGTAGACAACTGTGTTGTCGTCGATTCACTAATTGGAAAGTAACTGTTTTGCTCTTCAACGTTGACAGTCGTCAGTCGTCGTCCAATGAAGTAGAATGGAGATGCATGGAACGCATGAAATGAAATGCAAGTGTGTGCAGAGTGTTTGTCTTCCGAAGCACACAAATTGTCGGCACGCTAACATAGAATCAACCTGTTAATCGATAAGAATAATACTCTTAAGACTAATAATGAGATTTAAGCAGATAATACAAGTGAGTTTGGAAAGAGATCATGGATATCAACAGTGACATTTTCCTATAGTAAAGGTACCTCGGAAGAGAAGTGAATAATTTGTCCTAGGTGTGGTATCAGAGTCTACTTGAAATCTCCAAATTCTTTAGAAAATGCCTTAGTTTATTTAACTCAGAGATATAATTCGAAAGATGTCAAAAAAACGACTCTGTATATAAGATAAAATGTATGGATCATGAGGCCAATTATATTGGTGAAAGCTGTAGACAGCTGAAAATTAGATTCAATGAGCTTAAGTTATGTGGCAAACACTCACCAAAGAATGAAGTGGAATTGAAAAGTTTGGAAAAGAGATCGCGATAGCAATTCTTGCCAGTGAAGTTGGACACAAGATTGATTTTGACAATTTTGTCACACCAGGGAATGGTTTTCATTGACCTAAAGAAAGATTCAGCCCTGAAGCCCTACACATTTTAACGTTAACAAATGCTTAAACGGAAAAGAAGGAATCCGTCTGTCACCTATCTGGCAGACTCGAATTCGGCAAAAACATTTAAAAGTCAGCATTTCAAATACAACTTTAACAAAACAAACATTCAATATCAATCAATTATTGTCCATGAATAAAACATGCTTTTCACATTTTCATTCAATAAACAACAAACGACACATGGATTTTTCACAACACATACACACATACTTACTGACACTGTGGTTATTGAATTGCCTTCGATGACAAATGACATGGACCGCATGAATTTATGATGACTAGTTAGCAACAATCAGTCTAAACAACAAATCGGCTAACCAGTGGCGTAAACACAGAAATCGCAAAGTGTACTATTTGACAGTATATATTTTGGTGTTTAATAAAGATTCGAAAATTCTCCTGTGTCATACACAGTGAAACATCCAGGTTGGTAAAACATTTGGGTTTGTCAACACACTGATTTGGATGGTAATACTTGTCAACTTCATATACATGCCTTGATCACACTTTAAAATTTCACCTGACCATTTGATATTTAACAGGTTCAAGCAGACCACCGAAGTCATGTGATCGAAATGATGAGTAAACAATTCTGCACACACAGAGGTTGTGAGGTCACCAGCATATGACTGTGAATTTCAAGTTATACTAACAATCTCAATCGTTGGACAACAACCGTTCATTGTGACGCATCGAATCAACAATCCACCATTAAGTGGTACTCTCCAACAGCGTTCACGTTCTAATTTCATACTTCCCTACAGTGTCTGAGTGAAGTTGATCAGAGAGAGAGAGAGAGAGAGAGAGAGAGAGAGAGAGGGAGAGAGGAGACACGGGCTCATTACACAGTCACGTGATCCATATGGCATCATGAAAATCACCATCGGTGCTTCATAACACCAGCACACCACTTCAGAACAAAACTGAGTCCACCAGACCCACAATGTCAATGTCTCCTAAGCTGAATACCATCAGGTCACAACACCAATTCACACACCACCCAGTAAGGTCAAACTGTTCACGTAACAATCACCCATTCACGTGCACCAATGCATATGATAAAAAAAACAAACAGAAAGTCATCTTACCAGATCACACAATTCTGAAGCATATTCCTGATATAAGGCCGTGGATGGGTCCAACAGACTGTCGTTCCACTGCACGGATTGATTCGATTTCGTCAGGGGTGATGAGATCACTAGAAGAGAATGAAACCACTGCTTATCACATTGTCTACACATTGAAGCATGTCAGTTTTAGAAAGGCAGTCTTGACCTGATTGCTATGTAGAGTGTGTTTATGCAATGCATCCTGCGTGTTGTGGTGAAGACTAGCCGCCCTCATCATGTGTGTGCATTCGCCTGGTTTCCTGGCACAACTCAGTGCAACAACCATCTCACTGTCAACTAACGATTCGACGAGCCTGTCATCATTCTCCCTTCTACAAATATTCCACCACCGTTGAAAGGCAATAAACAAGAGGCATGCACACAAAACACTGAGGCATTCACGATGACTCACGGAAATTACCGTTCAGTTATTGTATCATCCGGTTCAATGAGGGCATCATGTGAAATGACTGAGCAACACTGAACAATGTGCGTTTCACGACAGCTGTGTAGTATGTATACGGCTCACCTGTTCCTAGACACTACAACACCTCACCTATACCCAAATTAACGTCACAGTACAACCGGTGAGTCATTACCTATGAGGATGACATCCATCTGTTCTCCTTCAGAGTCCTGTGTGCCTCTGTGGAGTTAACAACGTCGTCATAAGTAGGAGTCATTCCCCGTGTGGAATTCACAAATCCGAATCCTGTGAACATGGAGGGAGATGGGATGTCTATCAGACAAATTGGAATGAAGCAGTGAGATTTTGACTGACACATACTGAATTGTCGAAGGACAGTGACTTTTCCATTCTTGATGATGAACTATGCGTCAGATAAACTGGATCAACACTAGCCAATGTGGAGTGAGCTGATAAAATACACATGTAAATATCAATGGAAATACAAATAGTGTCCTATTTGAACTCACCTAAGGATACTGTCTTCACCATCACACCTTGCATTTCGCATTGATTCAGTCGATTGTGTGGTGACGGAATTGCACGTTGGATTCGTTCACGGTTTGTAGACATGTGAAAAGTGAGTAGAGAGAGAAGAGAGTGGTGAGATAACGAAATGTTCACCTCGGATCACGCTGAGAATAGTGAGTCATGTGAATGTGTGTGTGTGTGTGTGTGTGTGTGTGTGTCAACGGAATTGTCTTCGATCGGCCATTTCCAGCTTGTACGAAGTAAGTGAGCATGAGACACTACTTAGTAGAACAGAGCAGTTTGGAATGTAACGCATGTTAGGCGTGATATAATAGGGCTTAGCACAACTTACCTAATGTGACAGATGAAGCGAAGTAATAGGTCACAAAATCTGGGCGTCACATGAAAAAACCGAAAAAGGTTAACAGAGAGAATACACCAGAAAACCGGTCCCCAATGCAAAGGAATAGCACCAAACGCCGAATCCATAAAAAGAGAGATAGTAAATAAAACTGCAAGTCAACAACACAGTGATTCATAAAATTATTAACACAGAAGATTAGACGAAAAATTCAGCTGATGCAAATACACAAAATAAACGAAAGTTATCCAAACAAAACAAAGAAATACAAAAGCCCTAAACAAATTAAAGGAAAACATGGAGAAGAGTAGACAAAAAAACAAAAATATAAAATCCAGCCCTCAAGATACACAACACAACAAAACTCCCAACAACATCGTATCCCATAACATCTGATCCGAATACATCCCATCCTAACACATTAAACGTCATCATGCATCATATCTCCTCACACACAATTCAAAAACTCACATTCATCATTCGTTCACATCGATCACACAGACTAAAACACAATACTGCCTCACAATACATAGAGCATTTCTACAAATAATCGAACATACAAATCACACACACACACACACAAACAAATATAGAGACAACTAAAACAACGAAAATTAACACCGAGTTGTCAAAACACAAAACATCCAATTTCATCAAATCTGATGCATTACCATGACATCCCATCGAATACCATTCGATCCATTAAAAGAACATCCAATCCCAGCTCATGAAACGCCATCACGCATCATGTCTACACACACTTGAACAACTAACACATCAACACCTCAATGCATCACCCTCCACCACCATCACTCACATCAACAACACACTCAAACACTCACACACTCACTCATACAATCACTCATATATTCACTCCTTCATTCAATGACTCACTCGCACAATCAATCACTCAATCAGTCAAACAGTGAAACACCCATTCACACAATCACACACTCACTCACTCAATCACTCAATCACTCAGTTACTCACTAATTCACACACACACACACAGACAAGCAAGAGTGAACCAACTCCCATACCACAACCGAAAACACAGCATCATCATGGAAACCAACACGAACACCAGCATCAAGTGGGAAGACAAAGACAACGGCAACATGAATGAATATGAAGTGAATATTGAATGAGTTAATAGGCAGGCAGGTGAATACACGAGTAGGTGTCGTTGGGAGAAGGAACAACACCTACACAAGCCCAACTGACAGACATGAATGATATTGTTGCATGAACAGTGTGAAGGGTAGTGTCAGATTGCATGGAATGGGAAACTCACCTGTCGTGCTCTCTGACAGTGTATGTGTATGTGTCTGTGCCTGTGTCTGTGTCTGTGTCTGTGTCTCTGTCTCTGTCTCTGTCTCTGTCTGGATCTCCATCTCCATCTCCGTCTGTGTTGGCGTTGGCGTTGTCGTTGGCGTTTGCGTTTGCGTGTGTGTCTGCGTCTGCGTCTGCGTCTCCGTGACAATCTCTGTCTCTGTCTCTGTCTCTGTCTCCGTCTCCGTCTCCGTCTCCGTCGCGGTCTCCCTCTCCATCTCACTTTCAGTCTCCGTCTCCCTCTCCGTTTCCCTCTGCGTCTGCGTCTGCGTCTGCGTCCCTGCACTCTCAGTCTCAGTCTCAGTCTCAGTCTCCACTGTCGTCACTTCGCTTGTCACCTCAGTGTGAACTGTGCAGACAAAGAAGAACACGAAGATTCCATCAACATTTAGTGAGTCAGTGTGTCAGTGTCAGCTAGTCATTCAGTCAGTCAGTCAGTCAGTCAGTCAGTCGAACCAGGCAGTCAGCTAGTCATTCAGTCAGTCAGTCGAACCACGCAGTCAGTCAGTCAGTCAGTCAGTCTGTCAACCATTCCGAAAACCAGTCACTCTGTCTGACTATCACTCAGTCGGTCAGTCTCACAGTCACCTGACCTGACTGTTGCTCTCTATATATTCTCCTTCTCTGTCTCTCTCTCTCTCTCTCTCTCTCTCGGTCACAATCACTCTCACTGTCTATCTCTCTCTGTATCTCTTAATCTCTCTCCCTATCTCTCCAAATATCTCCCTCTCTCTCCCCCACCCACTCTCTCTCTCTCTCTCTCCCTCTGTGTCCCCATCTCTCTCTGTCTCTCTGTCTTTCAGGTTGCTCATGATTCTCTATGTCCCTCTGTCACTGAGTCACTCAATCACTCAATCACCTACCTACTTACTCATTCATCCAATCTCTATTTCACCATGTTGAATTGCACTTTCACCTCAACTAATTTAAATACCATTCTCACTCACTCACAATTCAAACACTCACATTCATCATTCGTTCACCTCGATCACACAGACTAAAACACAATACTGCCTCACAATACATAGAGCATTTCTACAAATAATCGAACATACAAATCACACACACACACACACACACTCACAATCAAACAAATATAGAGACAACTAAAACAACGAAAATTAACACCGAGTTGTCAAAACACAAAACATCCAATTTCATCAAATCTGATGCATTACCATGACATCCCATCGAATACCATTCGATCCATTAAAAGAACATCCAATCCCAGCTCATGAAACGCCATCACGCATCATGTCTACACACACTTGAACAACTAACACATCAACACCTCAATGCATCACCCTCCACCACCATCACTCACATCAACAACACAATCAAACAATAAAACACTCACTCATACAATCACTCATATATTCACTCCTTCATTCAATGACTCACTCGCTCAATCAATCACTCAATCAGCCAAACAGTCAAACACTGATTCATTCAATCACTCAGTTACTCACTAATTCACACACACACACACACACAGAGAAGCAAGAGTGAACCAACTCCCATACCACAACCGAAAACACAGCATCATCATGGAAACCAACACGAACACCAGCATCAAGTGGGAAGACAAAGACAACGGCAACATGAATGAATATGAAGTGAATATTGAATGAGTTAATAGGCAGGCAGGTGAATACACGAGTAGGTGTCGTTGGGAGAAGGAACAACACCTACACAAGCCCAACTGACAGACATGAATGATATTGTTGCATGAACAGTGTGAAGGGTAGTGTCAGATTGCATGGAATGGGAAACTCACCTGTCGTGCTCTCTGACAGTGTATGTGTATGTGTCTGTGCCTGTGTCTGTGTCTGTGTCTGTGTCTCTGTCTCTGTCTCTGTCTCTGTCTGGATCTCCATCTCCATCTCCGTCTGTGTTGGCGTTGGCGTTGTCGTTGGCGTTTGCGTTTGCGTGTGTGTCTGCGTCTGCGTCTCCGTGACAATCTCTGTCTCTGTCTCTGTCTCTGTCTCCGTCTCCGTCTCCGTCTCCGTCTCCGTCGCGGTCTCCTTCTCCATCTCACTTTCAGTCTCCGTCTCCCTCTCCGTTTCCCTCTGCGTCTGCGTCTGCGTCTGCGTCTGCGTCTGCGTCCCTGCACTCTCAGTCTCAGTCTCAGTCTCAGTCTCCACTGTCGTCACTTCGCTTGTCACCTCAGTGTGAACTGTGCAGACAAAGAAGAACACGAAGATTCCATCAACATTTAGTGAGTCAGTGTGTCAGTGTCAGCTAGTCATTCAGTCAGTCAGTCAGTCAGTCAGTTAGCCATTCCGTAAACCAGTCACTCTATCTGACTATCACTCAGTCGGTCATACTCACCGTCACCTCACCTCACTCTTTCTCTTTCTCTCTGTTTCTCTCTGCAACACTCTCTCTCTCTCTCTCTCCCTCTGTGTCCCCATCTCTCTCTGTCTCTCTGTCTTTCAGGTTGCTCATGATTCTCTATGTCCCTCTGTCACTGAGTCACTCAATCACTCAATCACCTACCTACTTACTCATTCATCCAATCTCTATTTCACCATGTTGAATTGCACTTTCACCTCAACTAATTTATATACCATTCTCACTCACTCGCAATTCAAACACTCACATTCATCATTCGTTCACATCGATCACACAGACTAAAACACAATACTGCCTCACAATTCACGAAGCATGGCAACAAAACATCGAGCATAGTAGTCACGCTCTCTCTCACACACACACACACAGATACATACATACACTCTCTCAAACACGCATTCACGCATAAATTGAGACAACTCGTGCAAAAGATGACTACTCACTCGGGCACAAGCACAATGAAACACACGAACACACACACTGAATCCCACATGAAAAACAGAGGCGCTGAGAAGCACAGACAATCATGGTTGACCTCTATTACACAGCACGCTTCTGCCCCCCGTAATTTACTTAGGGTGGATGAAAGAAATTTTAAATGAAAAATGATTGACTGATTCCTCTGTTTAAAATCAGTGTGTTTGTGTAGCCAAGGTACTTTCCTATTGGACTAGGATACTTACTCGTAGGAATCTGATTACTTGAGTTTGGATAAGCTATCTGTATTTGGATTGGCTTATAAAACCATTACTTGTCACATGAATTCTGTCTTCTGGTTGTATTGTGTTCTCTGAGCTGGGTTGTTTCATCGATTAAACAAGCCAATACAATACAACCAAGACCATCCACCTGAGCTACAAATATTCTCCATCATTTCAACATAAATTCTGTTTTAAGAAATTAATCCCCATCAGGTAAGGAATAAATTTAAAATGGATTTCAGATTTGTAGAGAATGTAATTCTGTAGTGACAATGTTGTGTAATATTTCAGGGAGCCTGTTTCAAAATGTATTGAGTGTAGTTGTTACCATGATAGTTGTAATTTCGTGTTGTTATACAGGACTGAATTGCTCGACCTCTGTTGGTAGATGGGCTTCTATGCGGTTACCTTGATACTACTGCTGATTCATGATCCAACGTTGATCTCGGTGACTAACAGAGGACTCCAGGACTGGTGTTCTGTTCTATTCGGTACTCGGCTCAGTGGATAACGCTCTGTCAGTTTAAGCGATGGGTATTGAGTTCGATCCACAGTGGGAACCACATCACTGACTGGGGTCCTGCTACATCCAGCCGACGAGTACCAAGTAGGACGAGACGCGCGTCCCGGTAGTCGCCGAGATCAATATGCATCGAGTGTAATTTATGACTGTAACTGAGGTTTGCAGAAAAATCTACATCTTAAATGTATTGGTCGAAAGTTTGCACATAATGATAAGTTCTTATTTTGGTAATAACTAGAAAAAAGTTACTACCCGTGATCACACCAACAGCCATAATACTTTCTTGATATTTCTTTAAACAACCATCTCTCTCTATATATTTGAATATTCGGATTAGTACTTCTAACTAATATGCATCAAGATTGAAGTCTACTCATGAGGATATTGCAAATAATTGAAGCAGCTAAGTGACCGAAATGTTTGAGTTATACAGTGGTGAGTGATGTTAACTAAGGTGTCAACATTCGAAAAAATCAAGCTTCATTTGATTACTTATTTAGTCACCGTGGCATATTTGCGATAAAACGATGTTCTAATACAGTTCCTAAGATTTGTGAGCGTCGTTCAACAAAGCATAGAAACTAAATGAATATGATCAATTTGAAATAATTTGCTTCCCTAGATTAGTTTCGACTAAACGAAAAGAAGACGTAACCTGTCTGAATAATGAGTTGAGTAACATGTCGAAATGTTGATGAGTGAGTACGTGGTAGTAGTATTTGATAATATTTAGAAAATGAATGGAAATAAACAGTTGGTGAGAGTGGGAGACGTCTAAAATAATCGTTGCTAAGACTGCTGAGCGTCGCTCAAGATACCATAGAGTCTCGACTGAACGAACAGATAACGGTGGTCGCCTACTACAACTGTGCTCAGATAAATACAATGGGACGTGACATTATCTTTCACCTGTTAAAAGAGCTTTGATGGGTATATACGCATCGACGTTTCGATTACCCGAACTATAACTACACATTTGGCAGCTATCATTCTCCGTTCTACACTTTCTAACGATCTAATATTCTGTGATGCATTCATTCGGTCGATACGTGAAGCATTTAAGTATGAATAATCCCTTCTTATTTATTTAGAAGAAAGAAAGAAGTCAGTGAGATCGCATTTTGGATGGCCCTTAGAAGGGCCTTCGTTCGTTCACTTCCCGTCATGAAGAACTTGGCATAATGCAGACGAAATTGCAGGACGGTCATCTGTTATGAAAGCACTCACTCTGCAGCTTCCAATAATAATCTTTAAAAACCTCAGAAATGCACCAATCAGATCTAATGTCTTACTGATTATGAAAGCAAAATCTATGGGAATAGCCATGAAGTTGATGTCGATGACTACAAACTCATGGAGAAAAATCTTCTCATTACTGGTCTTGTGAGTGCCATCGAGACCCAGTAGATCAAGACAGTTTTCAGCTAATTTCGGCTGTGGCGAAAGAAAGGATTTCAGATCTCCACCCTCTGTGACAGAGAAGGATGCTGATCCACCTTGACTGATTATATGCTCCTGCAACTTTTCATAACTGCCTACAACAACATCATTTCACTGGAAAATTTAATTACCGGTCAAATTACGCTGAGCGAATAGGCGATAACGCATATTGAACACATCTTGACTATTCAGTCGTTTATCATAATGTGCATAAGCGAAGTAAAAAACATTAAATGCAGCCGTCCTGGATATTAGCAATGGCCTTACGCTCTCCAATTCAACTTCGGCGCTCAAGAACTATTGTCATGAAGATGAGAGTTGCAGGGATGATTGTGAGTTAACAGTAACCAAGTTACTGTCCAGAAACCTTCTAAAATCTTCGCGAGCACGAACGCCCGACAAGAACACTTCAGGGATATTCTACGAAATATATAATCAAAACAAACAGGACTGACATTCTTGTCACTACACCACCTAGCGACCGGAGTTCACTAGCCTTCAAGCAAACAAACTTGACGTAGGCTCTCTGGTCACCTTACAAATACGAATCTGACACAACGTAGTGTGTATACGTCTGTTTCTCATACTCCTGTAGGGCGACCTTCAAAGACTCTAAGGACGGAAACGCAGCGAGACAGAAACGCTCAATATAAAGACTGATTCGTTTTCAGTCACAACACTTTGGACGGTACTATCGCTCATCATGAAAAGGAAGCAACCCTTCCTCAATTCGCTTTGTTTCACAGTAATTTTCGATTTCGTGCAACCAATATCATTGGGTGTTTCCTCATCCATTTTGACTGGATAACAAATGACACAAGGAGTGGGGGAGAAGGGGTAGGAAATAACAGTTAACAAAATAATAACCTAGACTAAATGTATTTTAACAAGCATGCGAGACACCAAAACAACATTTCAAAACGAGTCATCACAATACACGCCGTCCCATCACATCCAGTCCGATCACATCACATCACATCTCATCACGTCCAATCCCATGCCATACCATCATTAGGCAGGAAACGCCATCACGCATCATGTCTACACACACTTGAACAACTAACACATCAACACCTCAATGCATCACCCTCCACCACCATCACTCACATCAACAACACAATCAAACACTCACACACTCACACATTCGCGTTCTCACTCAATCACTCAATCACTCAGTTACTCACTAATTCACACACACACACACACACAGAGAAGCAAGAGTGAACCAACTCCCATACCACAACCGAAAACACAGCATCATCATGGAAACCAACACGAACACCAGCATCAAGTGGGAAGACAAAGACAACGGCAACATGAATGAATATGAAGTGAATATTGAATGAGTTAATAGGCAGGCAGGTGAATACACGAGTAGGTGTCGTTGGGAGAAGGAACAACACCTACACAAGCCCAACTGACAGACATGAATGATATTGTTGCATGAACAGTGTGAAGGGTAGTGTCAGATTGCATGGAATGGGAAACTCACCTGTCGTGCTCTCTGACAGTGTATGTGTATGTGTCTGTGCCTGTGTCTGTGTCTGTGTCTGTGTCTGTGTCTCTGTTTCTGTCTGGATCTCCATGTCCATCTCCCTCTCCGTTTCCCTCTGCGTCTGCGTCTGCTTCTGCGTCTGCGTCCCTGCACTCTCAGTCTCAGTCTCAGTCTCCACTGTCGTCACTTCGCTTGTCACCTCAGTGTGAACTGTGCAGACAAAGAAGAACACAAAGATTCCATCAACAGTCAGTCAGTGAGTGGTTGAAACAGTGAAGAATCAGTCCGTGTGTCAGTGTGTCAGTGAGCTAGTCAGTCGTTCAATCTGTTAAGCAGTCCGTCACTCAGTCAGCCTGACAGTCAGTCAGTAGTCAGTCAGTGAGTCAGTCAGTCAGTTCAACTGACTGTTTTTCTCTCTGTATTTCAGGTTGTTTATGATTCTGTAGTGCCGTCTGTCACTCAGTCTCTTATTCCCTTGATCAGTCAACCACTCAATCACAAACTCACTCACGCATTCACTGATTCACAAAATCACTCATTCACCATTCCACTCCACTCCACACCACTCCACTCACTTGCTCACTCAATCAATCAACTTATGTCTGGCTCACTATTATTTACTGCGCTCTCACCTAAACTAATCTACCTCACCTTCCCAAACACAATTCAAACATCCACATTCACCCGCCATTTACATCGATCACGCTGACTAAAACACAATACTCCCTCACAATACATGACGCACGTCTACAAATAATCGAACACAGAAATCACACACACACACACACACACACACACAAACGCACATCCACCACACGCTGACAAACACGTTGATAAACACACATTCACGCATAAATTCACACAAAAACACTCACAACGTCACCACTCACTAAACCACAAACACACCGACACACACGCAGAACACATCACAACAACATTTCACACCGACTCCTCTCAATACACACCGTCTTATCCCATCCAACACAATCCAATGACATCCATTCCCTTCGAATCACAACAAATCCCATTCCAACGAATCGGAAGCCATCACGCATCATGTCTACACACACTTGAACAACTAACACATCACCACCTCAATGCTTCACTCTCTTATTTAATTTGGTAGACGTTCATTCTAATATACCTCAACTTTTATTAATCTTGACACTAGTAAGTTGCTTTAACAAGTATCTGAGTTGATCACATGGTTTTAGTATTTTGCAAAATTTGATGGGATTATAAATCTGTTGACCGAAAAAAAAATAACAGCACAACTATCAATGTGTGTCTAGGAATTCAATTCTATTCAAACATCATGTTCACCATTATTATCTGGTCTCGAAGATACCTACACTAAGCAAGAACTGTTTCTGTTTCTCCACTGTCGTCACTTCGCTTGTCACCTCAGTGTCTACTGTGCAGATAAAGTACAACACGAAGATTCCATCAACAGTCATTCAGCGAGTGATTGAAACGGTCAAAAATCATTCAGTGAGTCAGTGAGTCAGTGTGCTAGTCATTCAGTCAGTCGGTCGATCCAGGCGGTCAGTCAGTTAACCAGTCACTCTGTCTGACCTTCTTACTGTCACTTTGTCGGTCATTCTGACAGTCACCTCAGTCAATCACTCACTCAATCACTCAATCGCCTGCTTGCTTACTCATTCATCCAATCTTTAATTCATTATGTTTAATTGCACCTTCACCTTAGTCGCACACACACACACTGACAAACACGCATTCACGCATAAATTGAGAGAACTCATGCAAAAGATAACTACTCACTCGGGCACAAGCACAATGAAACACACGCAGACACTCAGATAGTAACACGCACACAGATCTCACGTCATCAACATTTAATGCTGTATCGTCAAAATTCTCTGCATCCCATCCCATCCGACTCCATGGTATCTCGACTCATTCCATCTCGTGTGATATGTGTCTGTGTGTGCGTATTTTTCTCGCTCTCCGTATTCGCCTCTTTCTCCATCTGCGTCTGACACTCCACTCTGTCACATTATATCTCTCACCTTCTTCCTCTCTGCACTCACTGGCTCCACTCTCATCACTTCGCTCGTCACGTAAGTGTCAACTGTGCAGACGAATTAGTGCACGATAATTCGATCAACGGTCAGTTTATCTGTGAATTATCTTTTATTTAATAGGTTGGACTTGCTGTCTTGCACGCAGTGAACTGACTCACTCACTCGTTCGCTCTCTATTTTACTCACGGTCACGCTTTTCGTTCACCAGGCTATTCACTCATTCTCTGAACTCCTCTTGCGTTCACTTGCTTGCTTACTCACTCAACCACTCACTCACTCAATCAATCAGTCAATCACTCTCTCAATCAACCACTCACTCACTCACTCAATGAATCAATCAATCAATCAATCAATCACTCATGATCTGACCCACCTTCCCATTCACTCACTCAATCAATCATTATCTGTCCCACCTTCCCAATCACTCAACCACTCACTCACTCACTCACCCAATTAATCAATCAATCAATCAATCAATCAATCAACCACTCACTCGCTCATTATCTGTCCCACCTTACCAATCGCTCTACCACTCAGTCACTCAATCAATCACTCTTTCCCCTCCCCTCCCCTCCACTCCCTCAATCACTCTTTGACACTCTAAAACACCGTTTCTCTCAATCACTCACACACACACACTGTCTCACTCTATCACTTACTCACTCAGTCCCTGTCTGTCACCCAATCTCTATCTCACAGTATATTGCCCCTTCACCTACAGTAATGGATTTCGTGCTGCTGCACACATTTCATACATCCACATTACTCTTTCGCTTGCATCGATCACGGAAATTAATACGCAATAGTTCTTCTGGATAATGAAATTGCTGCTACTTATAATAATAATTATATTAATATCAATATTTCACTTCATCCAAACTGTTCGTCATTTAATTTGTAATTCTCAGTATGATACATTGCAACAACAACACAAGATATTCATATACATACTCCTTCACAATATTTCGAGTTGTGTTATTACAAAAATTTCTGTAATGTAAATATCATAGTAAAGGAGGAAATTTCACATTGTTATTTAAGTTGTGGAAATGAGATTTTCTGTTGTTACAAAATTGATGTGGGATTTCTCTTCTAACACTTTTTTCCTCACATATTTGGTCCTAGGTGAGGTACAGTCGAATTCGTATACTTAGCTGTACGAGCGTACAGTCTTATGTTAGCTTCTTCTTGTTCTCCCTGAGGAGATACATGGAGAGAGCTGTGAATAAAGTGGATGCTCAGTGTCAATTAAAACTTGTGTAGTCAGTTGCTCGCCAGAATCTAAGTGCCTATCATCTACAATGGTAATCAGTTGGGCTAGAGGCACACCACTCACCCTGCTGACGGCTTTTAAAGCCCTACACAACATAACATAGTGCTTGTTTAGAAGACCGGGAAAGATCAGTGGGGAACTATATAGAAGAACAGGTAAAATGCAGGAGTTAACAAATTGTAAAAGAAGAGGTCGAGTTATATCAGAGAGCCTCAGTTTCCCTACGTATGAAGTTAAACGAAAGATTTTTCTACAAGTCAACGAGACATGAGACGACCAACATAGGTCAGAAGTAAAACTCAACCCAAGATAGTTAACACTCGATTTACTTTCTGCACAAATACCATCAATGCAGCAACAGGCTTCATGACAAAAATGAAGCAGCTCACAAAAGTCTTCTTTACGTCTGAGGCTAAAACAATTTTGTCGAGACTAGAAACGATACTGTGATGCAAGACAGTGGAGGTAAACAACGTACTTCTCCTAATGATCGTAAGCAAACTGTTCTTGATCTCAGAAAACACTCAATGACGGCTGAATCACATGGAGGAGTAATTTCTGCATTGTCTTCAGAAGGTGGGAAGTGATGGCAATGGGTCGAGAAGTCAAATCTGATCGCGAAGAGGACTCAGCTACAGGTACTATTTCGAAATCCTTCCAAAAACCAACACACACACAAACATACATACGAAAACACACCAGCACACAGAGACAAGCAAGAGTGAACCAACTCCCATACCACAACCGAAAACACAGCATCATCATGGAAACCAACACGAACACCAGCATCAAGTGGGAAGACAAAGACAACGGCAACATGAATGAATATGAAGTGAATATTGAATGAGTTAATAGGCAGGCAGGTGAATACACGAGTAGGTGTCGTTGGGAGAAGGAACAACACCTACACAAGCCCAACTGACAGACATGAATGATATTGTTGCATGAACAGTGTGAAGGGTAGTGTCAGATTGCATGGAATGGGAAACTCACCTGTCGTGCTCTCTGACAGTGTATGTGTATGTGTCTGTGCCTGTGTCTCTGTCTCTGTCTCTGTCTCCGTCTCCGTCTCCGTCTCCGTCGCGGTCTCCCTCTCCATCTCACTTTCAGTCTCCGTCTCCCTCTCCGTTTCCCTCTGCGTCTGCGTCTGCTTCTGCGTCCCTGCACTCTCAGTCTCAGTCTCAGTCTCAGTCTCCACTGTCGTCACTTCGCTTGTCACCTCAGTGTGAACTGTGCAGACAAAGAAGAACACAAAGATTCCATCAACAGTCAGTCAGTGAGTGGTTGAAACAGTGAAGAATCAGTCCGTGTGTCAGTGTGTCAGTGAGCTAGTCAGTCGTTCAATCTGTTAAGCAGTCCGTCACTCAGTCAGCCTGACAGTCAGTCAGTAGTCAGTCAGTGAGTCAGTCAGTCAGTTCAACTGACTGTTTTTCTCTCTGTATTTCAGGTTGTTTATGATTCTGTAGTGCCGTCTGTCACTCAGTCTCTTATTCCCTTGATCAGTCAACCACTCAATCACAAACTCACTCACGCATTCACTGATTCACAAAATCACTCATTCACCATTCCACTCCACTCCACACCACTCCACTCACTTGCTCACTCAATCAATCAACTTATGTCTGGCTCACTATTATTTACTGCGCTCTCACCTAAACTAATCTACCTCACCTTCCCAAACACAATTCAAACATCCACATTCACCCGCCATTTACATCGATCACGCTGACTAAAACACAATACTCCCTCACAATACATGACGCACGTCTACAAATAATCGAACACAGAAATCACACACACACACACACACACACAAACGCACATCCACCACACGCTGACAAACACGTTGATAAACACACATTCACGCATAAATTCACACAAAAACACTCACAACGTCACCACTCACTAAACCACAAACACACCGACACACACGCAGAACACATCACAACAACATTTCACACCGACTCCTCTCAATACACACCGTCTTATCCCATCCAACACAATCCAATGACATCCATTCCCTTCGAATCACAACAAATCCCATTCCAACGAATCGGAAGCCATCACGCATCATGTCTACACACACTTGAACAACTAACACATCACCACCTCAATGCTTCACTCTCTTATTTAATTTGGTAGACGTTCATTCTAATATACCTCAACTTTTATTAATCTTGACACTAGTAAGTTGCTTTAACAAGTATCTGAGTTGATCACATGGTTTTAGTATTTTGCAAAATTTGATGGGATTATAAATCTGTTGACCGAAAAAAAAATAACAGCACAACTATCAATGTGTGTCTAGGAATTCAATTCTATTCAAACATCATGTTCACCATTATTATCTGGTCTCGAAGATACCTACACTAAGCAAGAACTGTTTCTGTTTCTCCACTGTCGTCACTTCGCTTGTCACCTCAGTGTCTACTGTGCAGATAAAGTACAACACGAAGATTAGATCAACTGTCAGTTTATCTGTGAGTTATCTTTTTTTAGGTTGGACTTGCTGTCATGCACGCAGTTAATTGATATGCTTTTCATCGTACGTTATAGTCGTTAATCTTGTGCATTCTGTTATAATTTGATTCAACACATATTTGTTTATTTGATTTTTAACACACAGTGACACATTGTTATTTACTTGATCTCGTTCCGATCTCTAATTTTCCCTCATACTAATATCATTGTGTTCATACTACTTTTGACGTTTGAGTTTTATACTTATCTCACCTCATATGTTTTGCTTTTATTCGTGTTTTAGTGCATGTGATTCAAAGGACGGTATTTTTTCTAGATTACTGATCTCATTTGTGTCTGTCATTTCACATTTATCTAAATTTCTACTTTCCGCTATCTTAGCTGAATCATAAATATGTTGACCAAAAAAATAACAGCACAACTTTCATTGTTTGTCTAGGAATTCAGTTTTATTCAAACATCATGTTCACCATTATTATCTGGTCTCGAAGATACCTACACTAAGCAAGAACTGTTTCAATGCCTGTCCATTTATCAGACACTTCTAGGTAGTACAGTAATGTCAAACGAAAAACAAACAGAAATCAGAAATCAACTAAATACTGACTCAGAAATTACTCACGGAACAAATATATCGGTTGATGAGATCATATTCGGGCGTACAGTTGGGCTTGACTTCCACAGTCTTCAAGTTTCAGGAAGAAATATGTAGACAAACAGAAGGAGTAGCGATGGACTCGCCAATACCGCTAATCGTAGTAAGTGAATTTATGGATAGTTGGGAAGCCATCTCTTCACAAACTTATAGTCCTGTACCTCAGGTATGGTGGTGATATGTAGATGACACATTTGGTCTGTTGAAATCGGAATATGTCGATAGTGTCTTCATACATATAAACTTAGTAGTGGATGCAGTCCGATTCACACAAGAAACGGAAAGATAACAGTAACATGAATACGAATAATAACGACAACACAAGTAGAAAGGAGTTTACGGCCTCCATTGTGTTAACCCATAAGGAAGGTACGTCAGACACGTTACATGGGATCCTCAACAGGGCTGGAATTAGGGTGGTATTTAAACCTACAAACTCAGTGTGTGAATTATTCAGTCAGTCAATCAATCTGTCTGCAAATCATCTGTGCTCATTACTTAACACATTCATCTACATCACTGAAATTCCAGTTGCTTCACAGGATTCAAATATCCGCCTTCCTCCCTCATTTGCATGGATCAGGCAGTCAAACAGAACACTACTCCCTCAAAATACATGACAAACACCTATAACTAATCGAAGACAAGTGGCACATACGCTGGGAAACGTAGACATCTACACACACACACACACACAAACATTATTCCTCTCTTAGTATTTCTTTCCTGTTGCTGTTTCGCTGCCTTATAGCAACATCTTTGGTCTTCTGTCTAGTTTTCCTTTTATAGGAGTCTTCTTCTTACGAGAATTTCCGCTTCGCATCTTCTCTATTTATCGTCTCCCTTTTCTCGTCTTCCCTTGGTATAACTGTGTGTTATTTTATTTATTCGGATATTCCTTGTCGATCTCTGTGAATATGTCGAACACACGTTTCGTGTGAATTTTTTCCCGAATTTAACTGGAATGATTTGTCCTCACTGTTCGTTTTATTCATATCGTGATTCATCATCTTTAACTGTGACATCTTTCAATACAGTCATGCGCATTCGGCATGATTCTACCATTCATCGTTGCATTCGTGTCATCACATATGCACTCATACATGCAATCACTCATCGGTTCTCGACGCATGGAATCCTTAGGGATGGCTTCTCACTTATATCTTGTCATCGTGTTCATGCATACCATTATTTGTCATCATCCTTCTTTTCGTATCACAATAGCCTCAGACTAGGCATTATTTCCACTAAAGTGTATTTCAAGTTGTTATTCATCGTAAACTAACATCACTTGGAGGAAACAGCTGTCCAGTGCTCCCAGGTTTCCTTTGTTCCTCCAACTGATGTTAGTTCACGATGAATAACAACTTGAAATATTTCCAAGTCTCCACAACTCCCTCAAAAATTCCACTAAACTGTATGGAAATTAAATCGGATCGCTTTTCGTATGTATTGGCTGCATGATCCTGTCACTGTTGTAAGAACTGCACTGGTTCACCCAGCACATCCTTCCACTCTAATGCAAAATACCTGTTTGTCCTTCCTCACCGTTTCCACTCTCAACGCCATTGCAATTTCCTACTTCCCACCATGTCATATGCAGGATGGATGATGGAGTTTCGCCATTCCTCCGTCATAGGATTTCACCAATTCTGTTTCTCGTGATTTCTACTTTGAGCTCGAGCGGTCATCGAATCATACAGTGCCTGCAATGATTAGCACTTGGCTAGTTTGATCTGGTTCGTTGAGTAACTTCAAATGGTGTACACACCAACAGACAACTAGTTCGTGTGTCTGTGAAAGCTTCAGACTGAGATACTACAATCATCATTTGCACACTATGGGAGAACACATATGCACTCGTATCTTCTCGAAAGTGCAGTGATTACAGCTGCAACGAGTGTACAAGTGCATACTGCAGACACCGTCTTACCAGTCAATGTGCGTTGACCAGTTTTATCAGACAATCAAAGTGCCCACTGAATCAACCACTTACTTGGCATCCTGTGTGTTTCCGTAGTCTGAATCTCCGTAGACATTTCCGTCATTGTGCTTTCACTAATAGCTGAAAAATAGTTAACAGTGATCCATGTAAATATTCGAATGTCAGGAAACCAATGGGTAGTGAGTTGTGCGCACTATCATCTGATCAACTTATTCTACTAGCGCTTGCTTGACAATACTCAATATGCCACAAGAAATTCTATCAATCCTATATCCTACACACCCTTCCTCATGTCAGATAAACCCACGAGACGAATACAAACACCATAGCAAAGTGGAACTCATCCAGCCGATTCTCGACAACAACGTCAGAATATACACTATGAATAAAACCAGTGCATTGGAAAACCAAACATAATGTGCATTCCGTTGTAACAGCTACTAGCCACAAAATTAAACGACCAACTGAACACCAAACACACTCTCCTACTTCGTCAAAATCAACACTTCTCCATCACACACACATTGCACAAAAATTAACACAGTCATTCCACTCACCTTCTATCGTTATTTCATTCGATGTGCCAAAGTACACGTTATCAGATCCATTGGCAACTAATTCTGTTGTATATTGCACGATAGCGTTGCGAACAGTGCTTCCTATCGCAGCGGTCGTTGCGAAACTCTCACTGGAAATGTCGTGCTCAATGGTCAGTGTTGCATTTCCAATGACTGATCCACGTGAGAAGCCAACAACTGTGCAGGTGACCGTGATGAGTCCACTGACCTTGGCTGACTTCATGCTGTTCACGAGCTTAGGAGGGAAGAGGGGAGGCAACGAGAGTGTCAGTGGGAGACAAAATTGATTGGATGTGTCATTCGGTGAGAGTGTGGTGCGAAACAGTCAATAATCGGTGTCGTGTCCCAGGTCTCAAGGGCCAACATTCGCGATAGTTGGTGAGACTATCAGAGAGTGTTGGTCGTGGTTTGACATACTCATAGTTGTGATGTGTGGTGGTGACTGAATGTGAAAGGAAAAGGTGAATCACAGCAAGATTCTATCCAGCGGTACTCTACAATTCTGTGGTGCGATGAAATCACATTGTGTGAAATGCGGATTGTCAATGACTGTGATACTTCGAGTGGAGTAGTTTGGTGCAGTGAACTACATGCAACGACTGCCAGATCAAACACATCGGCTACAAATGCCCACTGTGTTGAATTGAACTGACGGTTGATGGGAACTACACCTCCTCTAAAATAACAGACACTGTACACATCAGACATCAAGTGGACAACTCAGTCATCCTCACACATGCAGTAGCTCACAGTTCCGTGTCACCCAGTCTACTGCTTGATGATGGACACATCGGTTAACTGATTACTTGATTGATGCCGGTGTACCTTCCATCACGAAGAGATATCACCTAGAATGCTGTTGTCAACACGACTTTAGTAGACAACTGTGTTGTCGTCGATTCACTAATTGGAAAGTAACTGTTTTGCTCTTCAACGTTGACAGTCGTCAGTCGTCGTCCAATGAAGTAGAATGGAGATGCATGGAACGCATGAAATGAAATGCAAGTGTGTGCAGAGTGTTTGTCTTCCGAAGCACACAAATTGTCGGCACGCTAACATAGAATCAACCTGTTAATCGATAAGAATAATACTCTTAAGACTAATAATGAGATTTAAGCAGATAATACAAGTGAGTTTGGAAAGAGATCATGGATATCAACAGTGACATTTTCCTATAGTAAAGGTACCTCGGAAGAGAAGTGAATAATTTGTCCTAGGTGTGGTATCAGAGTCTACTTGAAATCTCCAAATTCTTTAGAAAATGCCTTAGTTTATTTAACTCAGAGATATAATTCGAAAGATGTCAAAAAAACGACTCTGTATATAAGATAAAATGTATGGATCATGAGGCCAATTATATTGGTGAAAGCTGTAGACAGCTGAAAATTAGATTCAATGAGCTTAAGTTATGTGGCAAACACTCACCAAAGAATGAAGTGGAATTGAAAAGTTTGGAAAAGAGATCGCGATAGCAATTCTTGCCAGTGAAGTTGGACACAAGATTGATTTTGACAATTTTGTCACACCAGGGAATGGTTTTCATTGACCTAAAGAAAGATTCAGCCCTGAAGCCCTACACATTTTAACGTTAACAAATGCCTAAACGGAAAAGAAGGAATCCGTCTGTCACCTATCTGGCAGACTCGAATTCGGCAAAAACATTTAAAAGTCAGCATTTCAAATACAACTTTAACAAAACAAACATTCAATATCAATCAATTATTGTCCATGAATAAAACATGCTTTTCACATTTTCATTCAATAAACAACAAACGACACATGGATTTTTCACAACACATACACACATACTTACTGACACTGTGGTTATTGAATTGCCTTCGATGACAAATGACATGGACCGCATGAATTTATGATGACTAGTTAGCAACAATCAGTCTAAACAACAAATCGGCTAACCAGTGGCGTAAACACAGAAATCGCAAAGTGTACTATTTGACAGTATATATTTTGGTGTTTAATAAAGATTCGAAAATTCTCCTGTGTCATACACAGTGAAACATCCAGGTTGGTAAAACATTTGGGTTTGTCAACACACTGATTTGGATGGTAATACTTGTCAACTTCATATACATGCCTTGATCACACTTTAAAATTTCACCTGACCATTTGACACGATTAAGGAACGAAACTAGACAATCAACATGAAGTGAAGCAAATTAGGCTTGATGTGATATACAGGATGGTAAGATTCGATATTTAACAGGTTCAAGCAGACCACCGAAGTCATGTGATCGAAATGATGCGTAAACAATTCTGCACACACAGAGGTTGTGAGGTCACCAGCATATGACTGTGAATTTCAAGTTATACTAACAATCTCAATCGTTGGAAAACAACCGTTCATTGTGACGCATCGAATCAACAATCCACCATTAAGTGGTACTCTCCAACAGCGTTCACGTTCTAATTTCATACTTCCCTACAGTGTCTGAGTGAAGTTGATCAGAGAGAGAGAGAGAGAGAGAGAGAGAGAGAGAGGGAGAGAGGAGACACGGGCTCATTACACAGTCACGTGATCCATATGGCATCATGAAAATCACCATCGGTGCTTCATAACACCAGCACACCACTTCAGAACAAAACTGAGTCCACCAGACCCACAATGTCAATGTCTCCTAAGCTGAATACCATCAGGTCACAACACCAATTCACACACCACCCAGTAAGGTCAAACTGCTCACGTAACAATCACCCATTCACGTGCACCAATGCATATGATAAAAAAAACAAACAGAAAGTCATCTTACCAGATCACACAATTCTGAAGCATATTCCTGATATAAGGCCGTGGATGGGTCCAACAGACTGTCGTTCCACTGCACGGATTGATTCGATTTCGTCAGGGGTGATGAGATCACTAGAAGAGAATGAAACCACTGCTTATCACATTGTCTACACATTGAAGCATGTCAGTTTTAGAAAGGCAGTCTTGACCTGATTGCTATGTAGAGTGTGTTTATGCAATGCATCCTGCGTGTTGTGGTGAAGACTAGCCGCCCTCATCATGTGTGTGCATTCGCCTGGTTTCCTGGCACAACTCAGTGCAACAACCATCTCACTGTCAACTAACGATTCGACGAGCCTGTCATCATTCTCCCTTCTACAAATATTCCACCACCGTTGAAAGGCAATAAACAAGAGGCATGCACACAAAACACTGAGGCATTCACGATGACTCACGGAAATTACCGTTCAGTTATTGTATCATCCGGTTCAATGAGGGCATCATGTGAAATGACTGAGCAACACTGAACAATGTGCGTTTCACGACAGCTGTGTAGTATGTATACGGCTCACCTGTTCCTAGACACTACAACACCTCACCTATACCCAAATTAACGTCACAGTACAACCGGTGAGTCATTACCTATGAGGATGACATCCATCTGTTCTCCTTCAGAGTCCTGTGTGCCTCTGTGGAGTTAACAACGTCGTCATAAGTAGGAGTCATTCCCCGTGTGGAATTCACAAATCCGAATCCTGTGAACATGGAGGGAGATGGGATGTCTATCAGACAAATTGGAATGAAGCAGTGAGATTTTGACTGACACATACTGAATTGTCGAAGGACAGTGACTTTTCCATTCTTGATGATGAACTATGCGTCAGATAAACTGGATCAACACTAGCCAATGTGGAGTGAGCTGATAAAATACACATGTAAATATCAATGGAAATACAAATAGTGTCCTATTTGAACTCACCTAAGGATACTGTCTTCACCATCACACCTTGCATTTCGCATTGATTCAGTCGATTGTGTGGTGACGGAATTGCACGTTGGATTCGTTCACGGTTTGTAGACATGTGAAAAGTGAGTAGAGAGAGAAGAGAGTGGTGAGATAACGAAATGTTCACCTCGGATCACGCTGAGAATAGTGAGTCATGTGAATGTGTGTGTGTGTGTGTGTGTGTGTGTGTGTCAACGGAATTGTCTTCGATCGGCCATTTCCAGCTTGTACGAAGTAAGTGAGCATGAGACACTACTTAGTAGAACAGAGCAGTTTGGAATGTAACGCATGTTAGGCGTGATATAATAGGGCTTAGCACAACTTACCTAATGTGACAGATGAAGCGAAGTAATAGGTCACAAAATCTGGGCGTCACATGAAAAAACCGAAAAAGGTTAACAGAGAGAATACACCAGAAAACCGGTCCCCAATGCAAAGGAATAGCACCAAACGCCGAATCCATAAAAAGAGAGATAGTAAATAAAACTGCAAGTCAACAACACAGTGATTCATAAAATTATTAACACAGAAGATTAGACGAAAAATTCAGCTGATGCAAATACACAAAATAAACGAAAGTTATCCAAACAAAACAAAGAAATACAAAAGCCCTAAACAAATTAAAGGAAAACATGGAGAAGAGTAGACAAAAAAACAAAAATATAAAATCCAGCCCTCAAGATACACAACACAACAAAACTCCCAACAACATCGTATCCCATAACATCTGATCCGAATACATCCCATCCTAACACATTAAACGTCATCATGCATCATATCTCATCACACACAATTCAAACACTCACATTCATCATTCGTTCACATCGATCACACAGACTAAAACACAATACTGCCTCACAATACATAGAGCATTTCTACAAATAATCGAACATACAAATCACACACACACACACACCAACAAATATAGAGACAACTAAAACAACGAAAATTAACACCGAGTTGTCAAAACACAAAACATCCAATTTCATCAAATCTGATGCATTACCATGACATCCCATCGAATACCATTCGATCCATTAAAAGAACATCCAATCCCAGCTCATGAAACGCCATCACGCATCATGTCTACACACACTTGAACAACTAACACATCAACACCTCAATGCATCACCCTCCACCACCATCACTCACATCAACAACACACTCAAACACTCACACACTCACTCATACAATCACTCATATATTCACTCCTTCATTCAATGACTCACTCGCTCAATCAATCACTCAATCAGTCAAACAGTGAAACACCCATTCACACAATCACACACTCACTCACTCAATCACTCAATCACTCAATCACTCAGTTACTCACTAATTCACACACACACACACAGACAAGCAAGAGTGAACCAACTCCCATACCACAACCGAAAACACAGCATCATCATGGAAACCAACACGAACACCAGCATCAAGTGGGAAGACAAAGACAACGGCAACATGAATGAATATGAAGTGAATATTGAATGAGTTAATAGGCAGGCAGGTGAATACACGAGTAGGTGTCGTTGGGAGAAGGAACAACACCTACACAAGCCCAACTGACAGACATGAATGATATTGTTGCATGAACAGTGTGAAGGGTAGTGTCAGATTGCATGGAATGGGAAACTCACCTGTCGTGCTCTCTGACAGTGTATGTGTATGTGTCTGTGCCTGTGTCTGTGTCTGTGTCTCTGTCTCTGTCTCTGTCTGGATCTCCATCTCCATCTCCGTCTGTGTTGGCGTTGGCGTTGGCGTTGTCGTTGGCGTTGGCGTTTGCGTGTGTGTCTGCGTCTGCGTCTGCGTCTGCGTCTCCGTGACAATCTCTGTCTCTGTCTCTGTCTCTGTCTCCGTCTCCGTCTCCGTCGCGGTCTCCTTCTCCATCTCACTTTCAGTCTCCGTCTCCCTCTCCGTTTCCCTCTGCGTCTGCGTCTGCGTCTGCGTCTGCGTCTGCGTCTGCGTCTGCGTCCCTGCACTCTCAGTCTCAGTCTCAGTCTCAGTCTCCACTGTCGTCACTTCGCTTGTCACCTCAGTGTGAACTGTGCAGACAAAGAAGAACACGAAGATTCCATCAACATTCAGTGAGTCAGTGTCAGCTAGTCATTCAGTCAGTCAGTCGAACCAGGCAGTCAGCTAGTCAGTCAGTCAGTCAGTCAGTCAGCCTTTCCGTAAACCAGTCACTCTGTCTGGCTATCACTCAGTCGGTCAGTCTCACAGTCACCTCACCTCACTCTTTCTCTTTCTCTCTGTTTCTCTCTGCGCCACTCTCTCTCTCTCTCGCGCGCTTTATCTGTGTCGCACTCTCTGTCTGTTTCTCTCTGCGTCTCTCTCTCTGTCTGTCTGTCTGTTTGCCTGTCTCACCGTCTCTTGCAGGTTTCTCATGATTCTTTATGTCCCTCTGTCACTGAGTCACTCAATCACTCAATCACCTACCTACTTACTCATTCATCCAATCTCTATTTCACCATGTTGAATTGCACTTTCACCTCAACTAATTTAAATACCATTCTCACTCACTCACAATTCAAACACTCACATTCATCATTCGTTCACCTCGATCACACAGACTAAAACACAATACTGCCTCACAATTCACGAAGCATGGCAACAAAACATCGAGCATAGTAGTCACGCTCTCTCTCACACACACACACACAGATACATACATACACACTCTCAAACACGCATTCACGCATAAATTGAGACAACTCGTGCAAAAGATGACTACTCACTCGGGCACAAGCACAATGAAACACACGAACACACACACTGAATCCCACATGAAAAACAGAGGCGCTGAGAAGCACAGACAATCATGGTTGACCTCTATTACACAGCACGCTTCTGCCCCCCGTAATTTACTTAGGGTGGATGAAAGAAATTTTAAATGAAAAATGATTGACTGATTCCTCTGTTTAAAATCAGTGTGTTTGTGTAGCCAAGGTACTTTCCTATTGGACTAGGATACTTACTCGTAGGAATCTGATTACTTGAGTTTGGATAAGCTATCTGTATTTGGATTGGCTTATAAAACCATTACTTGTCACATGAATTCTGTCTTCTGGTTGTATTGTGTTCTCTGAGCTGGGTTGTTTCATCGATTAAACAAGCCAATACAATACAACCAAGACCATCCACCTGAGCTACAAATATTCTCCATCATTTCAACATAAATTCTGTTTTAAGAAATTAATCCCCATCAGGTAAGGAATAAATTTAAAATGGATTTCAGATTTGTAGAGAATGTAATTCTGTAGTGACAATGTTGTGTAATATTTCAGGGAGCCTGTTTCAAAATGTATTGAGTGTAGTTGTTACCATGATAGTTGTAATTTCGTGTTGTTATACAGGACTGAATTGCTCGACCTCTGTTGGTAGATGGGCTTCTATGCGGTTACCTTGATACTACTGCTGATTCATGATCCAACGTTGATCTCGGTGACTAACAGAGGACTCCAGGACTGGTGTTCTGTTCTATTCGGTACTCGGCTCAGTGGATAACGCTCTGTCAGTTTAAGCGATGGGTATTGAGTTCGATCCACAGTGGGAACCACATCACTGACTGGGGTCCTGCTACATCCAGCCGACGAGTACCAAGTAGGACGAGACGCGCGTCCCGGTAGTCGCCGAGATCAATATGCATCGAGTGTAATTTATGACTGTAACTGAGGTTTGCAGAAAAATCTACATCTTAAATGTATTGGTCGAAAGTTTGCACATAATGATAAGTTCTTATTTTGGTAATAACTAGAAAAAAGTTACTACCCGTGATCACACCAACAGCCATAATACTTTCTTGATATTTCTTTAAACAACCATCTCTCTCTATATATTTGAATATTCGGATTAGTACTTCTAACTAATATGCATCAAGATTGAAGTCTACTCATGAGGATATTGCAAATAATTGAAGCAGCTAAGTGACCGAAATGTTTGAGTTATACAGTGGTGAGTGATGTTAACTAAGGTGTCAACATTCGAAAAAATCAAGCTTCATTTGATTACTTATTTAGTCACCGTGGCATATTTGCGATAAAACGATGTTCTAATACAGTTCCTAAGATTTGTGAGCGTCGTTCAACAAAGCATAGAAACTAAATGAATATGATCAATTTGAAATAATTTGCTTCCCTAGATTAGTTTCGACTAAACGAAAAGAAGACGTAACCTGTCTGAATAATGAGTTGAGTAACATGTCGAAATGTTGATGAGTGAGTACGTGGTAGTAGTATTTGATAATATTTAGAAAATGAATGGAAATAAACAGTTGGTGAGAGTGGGAGACGTCTAAAATAATCGTTGCTAAGACTGCTGAGCGTCGCTCAAGATACCATAGAGTCTCGACTGAACGAACAGATAACGGTGGTCGCCTACTACAACTGTGCTCAGATAAATACAATGGGACGTGACATTATCTTTCACCTGTTAAAAGAGCTTTGATGGGTATATACGCATCGACGTTTCGATTACCCGAACTATAACTACACATTTGTCAGCTATCATTCTCCGTTCTACACTTTCTAACGATCTAATATTCTGTGATGCATTCATTCGGTCGATACGTGAAGCATTTAAGTATGAATAATCCCTTCTTATTTATTTAGAAGAAAGAAAGAAGTCAGTGAGATCGCATTTTGGATGGCCCTTAGAAGGGCCTTCGTTCGTTCACTTCCCGTCATGAAGAACTTGGCATAATGCAGACGAAATTGCAGGACGGTCATCTGTTATGAAAGCACTCACTCTGCAGCTTCCAATAATAATCTTTAAAAACCTCAGAAATGCACCAATCAGATCTAATGTCTTACTGATTATGAAAGCAAAATCTATGGGAATAGCCATGAAGTTGATGTCGATGACTACAAACTCATGGAGAAAAATCTTCTCATTACTGGTCTTGTGAGTGCCATCGAGACCCAGTAGATCAAGACAGTTTTCAGCTAATTTCGGCTGTGGCGAAAGAAAGGATTTCAGATCTCCACCCTCTGTGACAGAGAAGGATGCTGATCCACCTTGACTGATTATATGCTCCTGCAACTTTTCATAACTGCCTACAACAACATCATTTCACTGGAAAATTTAATTACCGGTCAAATTACGCTGAGCGAATAGGCGATAACGCATATTGAACACATCTTGACTATTCAGTCGTTTATCATAATGTGCATAAGCGAAGTAAAAAACATTAAATGCAGCCGTCCTGGATATTAGCAATGGCCTTACGCTCTCCAATTCAACTTCGGCGCTCAAGAACTATTGTCATGAAGATGAGAGTTGCAGGGATGATTGTGAGTTAACAGTAACCAAGTTACTGTCCAGAAACCTTCTAAAATCTTCGCGAGCACGAACGCCCGACAAGAACACTTCAGGGATATTCTACGAAATATATAATCAAAACAAACAGGACTGACATTCTTGTCACTACACCACCTAGCGACCGGAGTTCACTAGCCTTCAAGCAAACAAACTTGACGTAGGCTCTCTGGTCACCTTACAAATACGAATCTGACACAACGTAGTGTGTATACGTCTGTTTCTCATACTCCTGTAGGGCGACCTTCAAAGACTCTAAGGACGGAAACGCAGCGAGACAGAAACGCTCAATATAAAGACTGATTCGTTTTCAGTCACAACACTTTGGACGGTACTATCGCTCATCATGAAAAGGAAGCAACCCTTCCTCAATTCGCTTTGTTTCACAGTAATTTTCGATTTCGTGCAACCAATATCATTGGGTGTTTCCTCATCCATTTTGACTGGATAACAAATGACACAAGGAGTGGGGGAGAAGGGGTAGGAAATAACAGTTAACAAAATAATAACCTAGACTAAATGTATTTTAACAAGCATGCGAGACACCAAAACAACATTTCAAAACGAGTCATCACAATACACGCCGTCCCATCACATCCAGTCCGATCACATCACATCACATCTCATCACGTCCAATCCCATGCCATACCATCATTAGGCAGGAAACGCCATCACGCATCATGTCTACACACACTTGAACAACTAACACATCAACACCTCAATGAATCACCCTCCACCACCATCACTCACATCAACAACACACTCAAACACTCACACACTCACACATTCGCGTTCTCACTCAATCAATCAATCACTCAATCACTCAATCTATCAATCACTCAGTTACTCACTAATTCACACACACACATACACAGAGACAACCTAGAGTGAACCAACTCCCATACCACAACCGAAAACACAGCATCATCATGGAAACCAACACGAACACCAGCATCAAGTGGGAAGACAAAGACAACGGCAACATGAATGAATATGAAGTGAATATTGAATGAGTTAATAGGCAGGCAGGTGAATACACGAGTAGGTGTCGTTGGGAGAAGGAACAACACCTACACAAGCCCAACTGACAGACATGAATGATATTGTTGCATGAACAGTGTGAAGGGTAGTGTCAGATTGCATGGAATGGGAAACTCACCTGTCGTGCTCTCTGACAGTGTATGTGTATGTGTCTGTGCCTGTGTCTGTGTCTGTGTCTGTGTCTGTGTCTCTGTTTCTGTCTGGATCTCCATGTCCATCTCCCTCTCCGTTTCCCTCTGCGTCTGCGTCTGCTTCTGCGTCTGCGTCCCTGCACTCTCAGTCTCAGTCTCAGTCTCAGTCTCCACTGTCGTCACTTCGCTTGTCACCTCAGTGTGAACTGTGCAGACAAAGAAGAACACAAAGATTCCATCAACAGTCAGTCAGTGAGTGGTTGAAACAGTGAAGAATCAGTCCGTGTGTCAGTGTGTCAGTGAGCTAGTCAGTCGTTCAATCTGTTAAGCAGTCCGTCACTCAGTCAGCCTGACAGTCAGTCAGTAGTCAGTCAGTGAGTCAGTCAGTCAGTTCAACTGACTGTTTTTCTCTCTGTATTTCAGGTTGTTTATGATTCTGTAGTGCCGTCTGTCACTCAGTCTCTTATTCCCTTGATCAGTCAACCACTCAATCACAAACTCACTCACGCATTCACTGATTCACAAAATCACTCATTCACCATTCCACTCCACTCCACACCACTCCACTCACTTGCTCACTCAATCAATCAACTTATGTCTGGCTCACTATTATTTACTGCGCTCTCACCTAAACTAATCTACCTCACCTTCCCAAACACAATTCAAACATCCACATTCACCCGCCATTTACATCGATCACGCTGACTAAAACACAATACTCCCTCACAATACATGACGCACGTCTACAAATAATCGAACACAGAAATCACACACACACACACACACACACAAACGCACATCCACCACACGCTGACAAACACGTTGATAAACACACATTCACGCATAAATTCACACAAAAACACTCACAACGTCACCACTCACTAAACCACAAACACACCGACACACACGCAGAACACATCACAACAACATTTCACACCGACTCCTCTCAATACACACCGTCTTATCCCATCCAACACAATCCAATGACATCCA
The DNA here is from genome assembly GCA_944470555.2 of Heterobilharzia americana. Lineage (NCBI taxonomy): Eukaryota > Metazoa > Platyhelminthes > Trematoda > Strigeidida > Schistosomatidae > Heterobilharzia > Heterobilharzia americana. Next base: position 43,561,674 of record OX104129.1, on the reverse strand, counting down.
TTCCCTTCGAATCACAACAAATCCCATTCCAACGAATCGGAAGCCATCACGCATCATGTCTACACACACTTGAACAACTAACACATCACCACCTCAATGCTTCACTCTCTTATTTAATTTGGTAGACGTTCATTCTAATATACCTCAACTTTTATTAATCTTGACACTAGTAAGTTGCTTTAACAAGTATCTGAGTTGATCACATGGTTTTAGTATTTTGCAAAATTTGATGGGATTATAAATCTGTTGACCGAAAAAAAAATAACAGCACAACTATCAATGTGTGTCTAGGAATTCAATTCTATTCAAACATCATGTTCACCATTATTATCTGGTCTCGAAGATACCTACACTAAGCAAGAACTGTTTCTGTTTCTCCACTGTCGTCACTTCGCTTGTCACCTCAGTGTCTACTGTGCAGATAAAGTACAACACGAAGATTAGATCAACTGTCAGTTTATCTGTGAGTTATCTTTTTTTAGGTTGGACTTGCTGTCATGCACGCAGTTAATTGATATGCTTTTCATCGTACGTTATAGTCGTTAATCTTGTGCATTCTGTTATAATTTGATTCAACACATATTTGTTTATTTGATTTTTAACACACAGTGACACATTGTTATTTACTTGATCTCGTTCCGATCTCTAATTTTCCCTCATACTAATATCATTGTGTTCATACTACTTTTGACGTTTGAGTTTTATACTTATCTCACCTCATATGTTTTGCTTTTATTCGTGTTTTAGTGCATGTGATTCAAAGGACGGTATTTTTTCTAGATTACTGATCTCATTTGTGTCTGTCATTTCACATTTATCTAAATTTCTACTTTCCGCTATCTTAGCTGAATCATAAATATGTTGACCAAAAAAATAACAGCACAACTTTCATTGTTTGTCTAGGAATTCAGTTTTATTCAAACATCATGTTCACCATTATTATCTGGTCTCGAAGATACCTACACTAAGCAAGAACTGTTTCAATGCCTGTCCATTTATCAGACACTTCTAGGTAGTACAGTAATGTCAAACGAAAAACAAACAGAAATCAGAAATCAACTAAATACTGACTCAGAAATTACTCACGGAACAAATATGTCGGTTGATGAGATCATATTCGGGCGTACAGTTGGGCTTGACTTCCACAGTCTTCAAGTTTCAGGAAGAAATATGTAGACAAACAGAAGGAGTAGCGATGGACTCGCCAATACCGCTAATCGTAGTAAGTGAATTTATGGATAGTTGGGAAGCCATCTCTTCACAAACTTATAGTCCTGTACCTCAGGTATGGTGGTGATATGTAGATGACACATTTGGTCTGTTGAAATCGGAATATGTCGATAGTGTCTTCATACATATAAACTTAGTAGTGGATGCAGTCCGATTCACACAAGAAACGGAAAGATAACAGTAACATGAATACGAATAATAACGACAACACAAGTAGAAAGGAGTTTACGGCCTCCATTGTGTTAACCCATAAGGAAGGTACGTCAGACACGTTACATGGGATCCTCAACAGGGCTGGAATTAGGGTGGTATTTAAACCTACAAACTCAGTGTGTGAATTATTCAGTCAGTCAATCAATCTGTCTGCAAATCATCTGTGCTCATTACTTAACACATTCATCTACATCACTGAAATTCCAGTTGCTTCACAGGATTCAAATATCCGCCTTCCTCCCTCATTTGCATGGATCAGGCAGTCAAACAGAACACTACTCCCTCAAAATACATGACAAACACCTATAACTAATCGAAGACAAGTGGCACATACGCTGGGAAACGTAGACATCTACACACACACACACACACAAACATTATTCCTCTCTTAGTATTTCTTTCCTGTTGCTGTTTCGCTGCCTTATAGCAACATCTTTGGTCTTCTGTCTAGTTTTCCTTTTATAGGAGTCTTCTTCTTACGAGAATTTCCGCTTCGCATCTTCTCTATTTATCGTCTCCCTTTTCTCGTCTTCCCTTGGTATAACTGTGTGTTATTTTATTTATTCGGATATTCCTTGTCGATCTCTGTGAATATGTCGAACACACGTTTCGTGTGAATTTTTTCCCGAATTTAACTGGAATGATTTGTCCTCACTGTTCGTTTTATTCATATCGTGATTCATCATCTTTAACTGTGACATCTTTCAATACAGTCATGCGCATTCGGCATGATTCTACCATTCATCGTTGCATTCGTGTCATCACATATGCACTCATACATGCAATCACTCATCGGTTCTCGACGCATGGAATCCTTAGGGATGGCTTCTCACTTATATCTTGTCATCGTGTTCATGCATACCATTATTTGTCATCATCCTTCTTTTCGTATCACAATAGCCTCAGACTAGGCATTATTTCCACTAAAGTGTATTTCAAGTTGTTATTCATCGTAAACTAACATCACTTGGAGGAAACAGCTGTCCAGTGCTCCCAGGTTTCCTTTGTTCCTCCAACTGATGTTAGTTCACGATGAATAACAACTTGAAATATTTCCAAGTCTCCACAACTCCCTCAAAAATTCCACTAAACTGTATGGAAATTAAATCGGATCGCTTTTCGTATGTATTGGCTGCATGATCCTGTCACTGTTGTAAGAACTGCACTGGTTCACCCAGCACATCCTTCCACTCTAATGCAAAATACCTGTTTGTCCTTCCTCACCGTTTCCACTCTCAACGCCATTGCAATTTCCTACTTCCCACCATGTCATATGCAGGATGGATGATGGAGTTTCGCCATTCCTCCGTCATAGGATTTCACCAATTCTGTTTCTCGTGATTTCTACTTTGAGCTCGAGCGGTCATCGAATCATACAGTGCCTGCAATGATTAGCACTTGGCTAGTTTGATCTGGTTCGTTGAGTAACTTCAAATGGTGTACACACCAACAGACAACTAGTTCGTGTGTCTGTGAAAGCTTCAGACTGAGATACTACAATCATCATTTGCACACTATGGGAGAACACATATGCACTCGTATCTTCTCGAAAGTGCAGTGATTACAGCTGCAACGAGTGTACAAGTGCATACTGCAGACACCGTCTTACCAGTCAATGTGCGTTGACCAGTTTTATCAGACAATCAAAGTGCCCACTGAATCAACCACTTACTTGGCATCCTGTGTGTTTCCGTAGTCTGAATCTCCGTAGACATTTCCGTCATTGTGCTTTCACTAATAGCTGAAAAATAGTTAACAGTGATCCATGTAAATATTCGAATGTCAGGAAACCAATGGGTAGTGAGTTGTGCGCACTATCATCTGATCAACTTATTCTACTAGCGCTTGCTTGACAATACTCAATATGCCACAAGAAATTCTATCAATCCTATATCCTACACACCCTTCCTCATGTCAGATAAACCCACGAGACGAATACAAACACCATAGCAAAGTGGAACTCATCCAGCCGATTCTCGACAACAACGTCAGAATATACACTATGAATAAAACCAGTGCATTGGAAAACCAAACATAATGTGCATTCCGTTGTAACAGCTACTAGCCACAAAATTAAACGACCAACTGAACACCAAACACACTCTCCTACTTCGTCAAAATCAACACTTCTCCATCACACACACATTGCACAAAAATTAACACAGTCATTCCACTCACCTTCTATCGTTATTTCATTCGATGTGCCAAAGTACACGTTATCAGATCCATTGGCAACTAATTCTGTTGTATATTGCACGATAGCGTTGCGAACAGTGCTTCCTATCGCAGCGGTCGTTGCGAAACTCTCACTGGAAATGTCGTGCTCAATGGTCAGTGTTGCATTTCCAATGACTGATCCACGTGAGAAGCCAACAACTGTGCAGGTGACCGTGATGAGTCCACTGACCTTGGCTGACTTCATGCTGTTCACGAGCTTAGGAGGGAAGAGGGGAGGCAACGAGAGTGTCAGTGGGAGACAAAATTGATTGGATGTGTCATTCGGTGAGAGTGTGGTGCGAAACAGTCAATAATCGGTGTCGTGTCCCAGGTCTCAAGGGCCAACATTCGCGATAGTTGGTGAGACTATCAGAGAGTGTTGGTCGTGGTTTGACATACTCATAGTTGTGATGTGTGGTGGTGACTGAATGTGAAAGGAAAAGGTGAATCACAGCAAGATTCTATCCAGCGGTACTCTACAATTCTGTGGTGCGATGAAATCACATTGTGTGAAATGCGGATTGTCAATGACTGTGATACTTCGAGTGGAGTAGTTTGGTGCAGTGAACTACATGCAACGACTGCCAGATCAAACACATCGGCTACAAATGCCCACTGTGTTGAATTGAACTGACGGTTGATGGGAACTACACCTCCTCTAAAATAACAGACACTGTACACATCAGACATCAAGTGGACAACTCAGTCATCCTCACACATGCAGTAGCTCACAGTTCCGTGTCACCCAGTCTACTGCTTGATGATGGACACATCGGTTAACTGATTACTTGATTGATGCCGGTGTACCTTCCATCACGAAGAGATATCACCTAGAATGCTGTTGTCAACACGACTTTAGTAGACAACTGTGTTGTCGTCGATTCACTAATTGGAAAGTAACTGTTTTGCTCTTCAACGTTGACAGTCGTCAGTCGTCGTCCAATGAAGTAGAATGGAGATGCATGGAACGCATGAAATGAAATGCAAGTGTGTGCAGAGTGTTTGTCTTCCGAAGCACACAAATTGTCGGCACGCTAACATAGAATCAACCTGTTAATCGATAAGAATAATACTCTTAAGACTAATAATGAGATTTAAGCAGATAATACAAGTGAGTTTGGAAAGAGATCATGGATATCAACAGTGACATTTTCCTATAGTAAAGGTACCTCGGAAGAGAAGTGAATAATTTGTCCTAGGTGTGGTATCAGAGTCTACTTGAAATCTCCAAATTCTTTAGAAAATGCCTTAGTTTATTTAACTCAGAGATATAATTCGAAAGATGTCAAAAAAACGACTCTGTATATAAGATAAAATGTATGGATCATGAGGCCAATTATATTGGTGAAAGCTGTAGACAGCTGAAAATTAGATTCAATGAGCTTAAGTTATGTGGCAAACACTCACCAAAGAATGAAGTGGAATTGAAAAGTTTGGAAAAGAGATCGCGATAGCAATTCTTGCCAGTGAAGTTGGACACAAGATTGATTTTGACAATTTTGTCACACCAGGGAATGGTTTTCATTGACCTAAAGAAAGATTCAGCCCTGAAGCCCTACACATTTTAACGTTAACAAATGCTTAAACGGAAAAGAAGGAATCCGTCTGTCACCTATCTGGCAGACTCGAATTCGGCAAAAACATTTAAAAGTCAGCATTTCAAATACAACTTTAACAAAACAAACATTCAATATCAATCAATTATTGTCCATGAATAAAACATGCTTTTCACATTTTCATTCAATAAACAACAAACGACACATGGATTTTTCACAACACATACACACATACTTACTGACACTGTGGTTATTGAATTGCCTTCGATGACAAATGACATGGACCGCATGAATTTATGATGACTAGTTAGCAACAATCAGTCTAAACAACAAATCGGCTAACCAGTGGCGTAAACACAGAAATCGCAAAGTGTACTATTTGACAGTATATATTTTGGTGTTTAATAAAGATTCGAAAATTCTCCTGTGTCATACACAGTGAAACATCCAGGTTGGTAAAACATTTGGGTTTGTCAACACACTGATTTGGATGGTAATACTTGTCAACTTCATATACATGCCTTGATCACACTTTAAAATTTCACCTGACCATTTGACACGATTAAGGAACGAAACTAGACAATCAACATGAAGTGAAGCAAATTAGGCTTGATGTGATATACAGGATGGTAAGATTCGATATTTAACAGGTTCAAGCAGACCACCGAAGTCATGTGATCGAAATGATGCGTAAACAATTCTGCACACACAGAGGTTGTGAGGTCACCAGCATATGACTGTGAATTTCAAGTTATACTAACAATCTCAATCGTTGGAAAACAACCGTTCATTGTGACGCATCGAATCAACAATCCACCATTAAGTGGTACTCTCCAACAGCGTTCACGTTCTAATTTCATACTTCCCTACAGTGTCTGAGTGAAGTTGATCAGAGAGAGAGAGAGAGAGAGAGAGAGAGAGAGGGAGAGAGGAGACACGGGCTCATTACACAGTCACGTGATCCATATGGCATCATGAAAATCACCATCGGTGCTTCATAACACCAGCACACCACTTCAGAACAAAACTGAGTCCACCAGACCCACAATGTCAATGTCTCCTAAGCTGAATACCATCAGGTCACAACACCAATTCACACACCACCCAGTAAGGTCAAACTGTTCACGTAACAATCACCCATTCACGTGCACCAATGCATATGATAAAAAAAACAAACAGAAAGTCATCTTACCAGATCACACAATTCTGAAGCATATTCCTGATATAAGGCCGTGGATGGGTCCAACAGACTGTCGTTCCACTGCACGGATTGATTCGATTTCGTCAGGGGTGATGAGATCACTAGAAGAGAATGAAACCACTGCTTATCACATTGTCTACACATTGAAGCATGTCAGTTTTAGAAAGGCAGTCTTGACCTGATTGCTATGTAGAGTGTGTTTATGCAATGCATCCTGCGTGTTGTGGTGAAGACTAGCCGCCCTCATCATGTGTGTGCATTCGCCTGGTTTCCTGGCACAACTCAGTGCAACAACCATCTCACTGTCAACTAACGATTCGACGAGCCTGTCATCATTCTCCCTTCTACAAATATTCCACCACCGTTGAAAGGCAATAAACAAGAGGCATGCACACAAAACACTGAGGCATTCACGATGACTCACGGAAATTACCGTTCAGTTATTGTATCATCCGGTTCAATGAGGGCATCATGTGAAATGACTGAGCAACACTGAACAATGTGCGTTTCACGACAGCTGTGTAGTATGTATACGGCTCACCTGTTCCTAGACACTACAACACCTCACCTATACCCAAATTAACGTCACAGTACAACCGGTGAGTCATTACCTATGAGGATGACATCCATCTGTTCTCCTTCAGAGTCCTGTGTGCCTCTGTGGAGTTAACAACGTCGTCATAAGTAGGAGTCATTCCCCGTGTGGAATTCACAAATCCGAATCCTGTGAACATGGAGGGAGATGGGATGTCTATCAGACAAATTGGAATGAAGCAGTGAGATTTTGACTGACACATACTGAATTGTCGAAGGACAGTGACTTTTCCATTCTTGATGATGAACTATGCGTCAGATAAACTGGATCAACACTAGCCAATGTGGAGTGAGCTGATAAAATACACATGTAAATATCAATGGAAATACAAATAGTGTCCTATTTGAACTCACCTAAGGATACTGTCTTCACCATCACACCTTGCATTTCGCATTGATTCAGTCGATTGTGTGGTGACGGAATTGCACGTTGGATTCGTTCACGGTTTGTAGACATGTGAAAAGTGAGTAGAGAGAGAAGAGAGTGGTGAGATAACGAAATGTTCACCTCGGATCACGCTGAGAATAGTGAGTCATGTGAATGTGTGTGTGTGTGTGTGTGTGTGTGTGTGTGTGTGTCAACGGAATTGTCTTCGATCGGCCATTTCCAGCTTGTACGAAGTAAGTGAGCATGAGACACTACTTAGTAGAACAGAGCAGTTTGGAATGTAACGCATGTTAGGCGTGATATAATAGGGCTTAGCACAACTTACCTAATGTGACAGATGAAGCGAAGTAATAGGTCACAAAATCTGGGCGTCACATGAAAAAACCGAAAAAGGTTAACAGAGAGAATACACCAGAAAACCGGTCCCCAATGCAAAGGAATAGCACCAAACGCCGAATCCATAAAAAGAGAGATAGTAAATAAAACTGCAAGTCAACAACACAGTGATTCATAAAATTATTAACACAGAAGATTAGACGAAAAATTCAGCTGATGCAAATACACAAAATAAACGAAAGTTATCCAAACAAAACAAAGAAATACAAAAGCCCTAAACAAATTAAAGGAAAACATGGAGAAGAGTAGACAAAAAAACAAAAATATAAAATCCAGCCCTCAAGATACACAACACAACAAAACTCCCAACAACATCGTATCCCATAACATCTGATCCGAATACATCCCATCCTAACACATTAAACGTCATCATGCATCATATCTCATCACACACAATTCAAACACTCACATTCATCATTCGTTCACATCGATCACACAGACTAAAACACAATACTGCCTCACAATACATAGAGCATTTCTACAAATAATCGAACATACAAATCACACACACACACACACAAACAAATATAGAGACAACTAAAACAACGAAAATTAACACCGAGTTGTCAAAACACAAAACATCCAATTTCATCAAATCTGATGCATTACCATGACATCTCATCGAATACCATTCGATCCATTTAAAGAACATCCAATCCCAGCTCATGAAACGCCATCACGCATCATGTCTACACACACTTGAACAACTAACACATCAACACCTCAATGCATCACCCTCCACCACCATCACTCACATCAACAACACACTCAAACACTCACACAATAACGTATACACTCATTCATATGTTCACTCCTTCATTCGCTCACTCACTGACTCAGTTAACCACTCACTCACTGAAACACTCACTCACTCACTCACTCAATGAATCACTCTCTCACTCAACCACTCATTCACTCAGTCACTCTCACTGACTCACTCACATACTAACTCTTTCCCCTCCCCTCCCCTCCACTCCCTCAATCACTCTTTGACACTCTAAAACACCGTTTCTCTCAATCACTCACACACACACACTGTCTCACTCTATCACTTACTCACTCAGTCCCTGTCTGTCACCCAATCTCTATCTCACAGTATATTGCCCCTTCACCTACAGTAATGGATTTCGTGCTGCTGCACACATTTCATACATCCACATTACTCTTTCGCTTGCATCGATCACGGAAATTAATACGCAATAGTTCTTCTGGATAATGAAATTGCTGCTACTTATAATAATAATTATATTAATATCAATATTTCACTTCATCCAAACTGTTCGTCATTTAATTTGTAATTCTCAGTATGATACATTGCAACAACAACACAAGATATTCATATACATACTCCTTCACAATATTTCGAGTTGTGTTATTACAAAAATTTCTGTAATGTAAATATCATAGTAAAGGAGGAAATTTCACATTGTTATTTAAGTTGTGGAAATGAGATTTTCTGTTGTTACAAAATTGATGTGGGATTTCTCTTCTAACACTTTTTTCCTCACATATTTGGTCCTAGGTGAGGTACAGTCGAATTCGTATACTTAGCTGTACGAGCGTACAGTCTTATGTTAGCTTCTTCTTGTTCTCCCTGAGGAGATACATGGAGAGAGCTGTGAATAAAGTGGATGCTCAGTGTCAATTAAAACTTGTGTAGTCAGTTGCTCGCCAGAATCTAAGTGCCTATCATCTACAATGGTAATCAGTTGGGCTAGAGGCACACCACTCACCCTGCTGACGGCTTTTAAAGCCCTACACAACATAACATAGTGCTTTTTTAGAAGACCGGGAAAGATCAGTGGGGAACTATATAGAAGAACAGGTAAAATGCAGGAGTTAACAAATTGTAAAAGAAGAGGTCGAGTTATATCAGAGAGCCTCAGTTTCCCTACGTATGAAGTTAAACGAAAGATTTTTCTACAAGTCAACGAGACATGAGACGACCAACATAGGTCAGAAGTAAAACTCAACCCAAGATAGTTAACACTCGATTTACTTTCTGCACAAATACCATCAATGCAGCAACAGGCTTCATGACAAAAATGAAGCAGCTCACAAAAGTCTTCTTTACGTCTGAGGCTAAAACAATTTTGTCGAGACTAGAAACGATACTGTGATGCAAGACAGTGGAGGTAAACAACGTACTTCTCCTAATGATCGTAAGCAAACTGTTCTTGATCTCAGAAAACACTCAATGACGGCTGAATCACATGGAGGAGTAATTTCTGCATTGTCTTCAGAAGGTGGGAAGTGATGGCAATGGGTCGAGAAGTCAAATCTGATCGCGAAGAGGACTCAGCTACAGGTACTATTTCGATCTCCTTCCAATCAGTGGTTATTATGTGTTTAGAAAATGATGCCTTAGAGATATCTGTAAGGAGATGACGTAAGATATTTGCACACTTTCTGAATGTAATGCTAGAAACACCATCAGTACCTCAGCTTTTTGATGGATTCAAGGATTTATAGACATTTTGATATATCATGTGTATTAAAACCTGGAATGCAGCTGTCCATTCGACTTTGGAAATTTGGAAAGATGAAATCAGCTTGCCCACATATAAATGACTTGTTTAACGTGCAAACATACAAACTTCTTTTGCTATCTGTTTTCTACCAGTAAGCTCTTTAAATAATTATTTTTATATATTGAATGAGTTCTTACACGATAGGAACCTCTGGCTGTTAGTAGTATTCAGACGTTGTATTTCAGACTTATTTAGGCAGTTAAATCTCTTAACGCCAGGGTGATCTTTTGCTCTATACAAACTTTCCTTTTCTTTCCGGAGCCTCTTGAGATGAGGAGAGGAAAGTCTGTTGAATCTCATGTAGACTGTTTCAGCAGGGCAGCAAACATAGGGACAGAATCTAAGATAACTTGTGATATTGTCAATATTGCTGTCTAAAACTTCATCAGAAAACATATTCCAGTCTGGTTCTTTAAGGATGCTTCTCAAACGTAATATATTCTCTTGTGAATGCCATCTGCATTGAACGTTCCTGGAAAGGTGTCCGGAAGCTTTCTTGTGTAATTTGCTGTACACTTTGTGCAAAACACGTACAATACAGTGGTCAGAATTTAGCAGCAGAGCCCGTTTAAGGGCTTCATATATGCCAGGTTCATTTTTAAATACCAAGTCTGGGGTGTTGTGAAGACGAGTGGGACAGTTGACCATAATTTTATGACTCAATGATATTAGAAAACCGTGGTCACATGAGTTAAAATCTCCACAGAAAATAGACAAGGAGTTACTCAGAATCGTAACAGCTAATTCAATGAAATCATCAGCAAAGTTGACAAATCTGAGAAACTGCAGTCAGGTGTGACATAAATGTTTGATATATATATATATATATATATATATATATATATATATATATATATATATATATCAAGCAGGCAATACGAAACTCACCTGTCGTGATCTCTGTCTCTCTTTTGATCTCCGTCACCGTCTCTGCACTCTCAGTCTCAGTCTCCACTGTCGTCACTTCGCTTGTCACCTCAGTGTCTACTGTGCAGATAAAGTACAACACGAAGATTAGATCAACTGTCAGTTTATCTGTGAGTTATCTTTTTTTAGGTTGGACTTGCTGTCATGCACGCAGTTAATTGATATGCTTTTCATCGTATGTTATAGTCGTTAATCTTGTGCATTCTGTTATAATTTGATTCAACACATATTTGTTTATTTGATTTTTAACACACAGTGACACATTGTTATTTACTTGATCTCGTTCCGATCTCTAATTTTCTCTCATACTAATATCATTGTGTTCATACTACTTTTGACGTTTGAGTTTTATACTTATCTCACCTCATATGTTTTGCTTTTATTCGTGTTTTAGTGCATGTGATTCAAAAGACGGTATTTTTTCTAGATTACTGATCTCATTTGTGTCTGTCATTTCACATTTATCTAAATTTCTACTTTCCGCTATCTTAGCTGAATCATAAATATGTTGACCAAAAAAATAACAGCACAACTTTCATTGTTTGTCTAGGAATTCAGTTTTATTCAAACATCATGTTCACCATTATTATCTGGTCTCGAAGATACCTACACTAAGCAAGAACTGTTTCAATGCCTGTCCATTTATCAGACACTTCTAGGTAGTACAGTAATGTCAAACGAAAAACAAACAGAAATCAGAAATCAACTAAATACTGACTCAGAAATTACTCACGGAACAAATATGTCGGTTGATGAGATCATATTCGGGCGTACAGTTGGGCTTGACTTCCACAGTCTTCAAGTTTCAGGAAGAAATATGTAGACAAACAGAAGGAGTAGCGATGGACTCGCCAATACCGCTAATCGTAGTAAGTGAATTTATGGATAGTTGGGAAGCCATCTCTTCACAAACTTATAGTCCTGTACCTCAGGTATGGTGGTGATATGTAGATGACACATTTGGTCTGTTGAAATCGGAATATGTCGATAGTGTCTTCATACATATAAACTTAGTAGTGGATGCAGTCCGATTCACACAAGAAACGGAAAGATAACAGTAACATGAATACGAATAATAACGACAACACAAGTAGAAAGGAGTTTACGGCCTCCATTGTGTTAACCCATAAGGAAGGTACGTCAGACACGTTACATGGGATCCTCAACAGGGCTGGAATTAGGGTGGTATTTAAACCTACAAACTCAGTGTGTGAATTATTCAGTCAGTCAATCAATCTCTCTGCAAATCATTTTGTACACTATCATTCTAGGCAACGTAAAAATTATAAACTTCTAGAATTGAATTAAATGCTTCAGCAATTATTTCTATTTGTTTTATAAATTTAAGAATATTTCTGTGAATACATGTAGAATGTTGCTGAGGTTAATTTCGTTAAGGACAAAGGGATCTGAATAGTCACTTTATGTGATAATAAAGAATAGATTAAGAATATACTCATTGATATGATTTTCAAGTAAAACTCTATTTTTAAAGTGAAAAGGAGCCTTATTTATCAGCTGGACTTTGTACCACAGTCAATAAGTGGCTCGAGCTGTGACCTAGTGGTCAGCTGTTCGAATCTTGGCGTTTTTCAACATGAGTCACTAGCTTTAAACAGGATTAGTTGACTAACATAAATTTCTCCATGTAGTGTAGTGAAAAGTGACAAATATCTTTCGAGCTGGCATATGACCTGCTGTTCAGCTTCCTATGTTCAGTTCAGAAATAGTGCAATATACTTTGACAAACAGAAATTTGTAAATGGATGAATAGCAGTATATTAGTACATAATTAGTAGGAGTATTGAAAACGCTTATTGTTGTATCATGATAAATCTTGCCATAGGCATGTAGTTGCTTGTCCGATAGAATTCTATAGTTACAACTACGCATATGTGTCAGTATGATGTAAATTTTATAAAAAAGTATGTTGAAAACTTCATTTTGACTTGTTTTTTTCACCGATCATTTAGCAAACACAAAAATCTTGGGATTGAATTAAAGACAAGAGTAATTTGTCACTAATCAGAGCATAACATGATAATGGGAGCGTGTTACCTTAAGGTTAGCTTAACTAAATGACATAAACATGCAGGTTAAAGGTGACAATATCTTAAAATTTCAAATTAGAAAATTTAAATCATCTAATGGATTCTACTATGCAGAAGAAAGTGGAGATGGATTAGGCATACACTGAGAATGCCGATTAGGGACATCACGCGCCAGGCCTGGCCCTCGAGTGGAAGCCAAAGGGGAAACGACGAGTTGGGCGTCCTAGGATGACATGGGGGAGATCATGTGAGGAAGAAATGAAAGCTTGTGGGCAGTTGTGGCGCCAGGTAGAAAAGACTGCAGAGAACAGAGTGCAACAGAGAAGTGCTACTGAAGCCCTATGTTTTACTAGGAACCCAAAGGGTCAAATTATATATATAATGGATTCTACTGAATTGCATTTCCACGAATGTATATTGAGCCAGAGTTACATTATTTAGATAAACATTGCAAACATAAATAAAAAGAGATTAAATGAAACTTATCATTTTGCCTCTCTACAATGTACTGTACTTTCGGATTTTAAATGAACAGTTAGTGTATATTGTTATGTAACTGAGATGTATTCATTAATTTACTGTTGAGTGAAATAAATTTCTCCGTAGCTAGTCACATAAGCACCGAGGCAAGAAAAGTCATCATCTACCTAAACGTGCAAAGTCTTTATTTATTACAGGTCGAAGTTGAAAGAAGACACTAATTCATGAAGTCTATTACTGTTCTTCTCGTCCATTTGGCAGATTCTCGATTGAGTCTATGGATGTAGGGTATACAATATAACTGAAGCAGACAGTTGCAGGCTACAAATATTTTGGCCTTAAAATTCATTACAGTTATGATAATTTCTTCATCTAAGCATTATTGTACAAAATTTTCTTATTCCCTTTATCTGATAGCTTTTTGTTTTTAGCGATACTACTAATGTCACTTACTTATCTTTCTTCTTATTAACTTACACTTGAAGTTGCAGTGCATGACTCGAACCGACTTGCACCGAATCACACATAACCTATCCTCCTCAAGGAGCTGTGGCTCATTAGTTTAGGAAGATGACTTACAGTGGGTCACGGGTTTGAGCCGCGCTCCACCTACCGAGTTTCAGGCAGCCAGGTAGTATCATTAACCCTCATACAATAGCTGCTTGCCTACTGCATTTCTTTCATTTTATTCAGTTACATAGGCTTTACAGTTAGGGTTTGTTGCTTTTTTTGGCGAAGGTTTATTAACTTAGTTCGAAACAAAAAGTAACTGAGTCTGTCCGCAATCCTAACCTATCTCATTTAATGGACAGTAGACGACATACCAAATGCTATGTATGTTCTCAATAACATGGTGACTTATTAGTGAATTAGGTAAAACAATATTTGAACAACTACCCCATGAGCTAAGAATAGTCTCCACATTTTCTTAGTCTCCTGATCATGACTGAGAATAGTTAGCTTATCTAGTTCTACAGAAGCGGATCCACCTTTATTTTTTGTGTCTCGATCTACTGTGGTGTCAAACAAAATACAATTGTCACTTGATTGTACTGTAACTCTCTATCGTTTACCTGATCTTCTTCTTTCTGTCTTTTTTACTACAAAACATTTATTTCACTTTAAGTACACAATAGCTTATAAACGTTAGGTATCATCATTATACTATGCGTTTCATATTACTGAAGTTGCTATTAGTTACCATTCTCATCATACATAGAGCATTTACTTGTTCAAATGTTTTTTTGTGAATATAAATGTAAAACTTGAGCATTGTGGTAGAATGTAATTCTAAATTGTATTTGGTTATTTGGTTTACAACACACAATGATACAGTATTATTTACTGTATTGGTCATAATCATATCAGTGTAATCACAGTATTCTCAACATTCGATTTTCATAGTCCTGTCACCTCGTATTATTCGTTTCAGTTGGTAGTAAAATTTTCCACACCTCTGGCATAGATGTTGCGTCATACCTATTACATGTGTTGGATGATAATATTCGTTGATGAAAAAAGATAAAGTAACCAATCTCTCTCTCCACCTAATTATACTAGACTAAAGTACAGTTGTTTTATCTCACTATATTATGTGGCTGTGTTAATGCACGCAATGTGATAGCCAAGTGTTTTTCTAGATTACTGACTTTATTGGAGTCTCATTCTAAATTTTGCTTAATTCCTATGTTCCACTGATATAACTGAGCCCGACCGGCTAGTTTGACCTCACAGTCATTACATGAAAACTTTATGGATTACATAATTTTGCTGAATTGGACCTACCGGGTCCTTAATCTGACGAAACATATCTCTGAGCGAGTTTGTAGGTTTAAATGTCACCTTAATCCCAGCGTTAATGAGAGTCTTACATAAAGTTTCTTATGTTCCTTTCCTCATAGGGTAACACAATAGTGACTTTGAACTTCTTACTTAGCATGTTGTCGTTATTATTCGTACTCGTATTACTGTTATTATTTCCTTTCTTATGTTTGCATGAATATTTTAACAAACTTTAGAAGATAATTATTAATTTTTAACGCTTCTTTTATCTGTTCCAATTCCTTGTTTAAGTCCCAATGAGTTGTCTAACTATATTGTGCAGACATTTGATCAAATCCCCTTTAACTGACATTGGATGAGGCAACCTGGATTCTAGATACCTGCTGGAATGTGATGGTTTCTTGTAGACGGTAGTATCCAAACCACGGTCTGTACTTCACTTTATTCTGCAGTCCAACATAAGTAATTCTCTTTGTATATTTTCTACCTCCTAAGTGAATCGGACTGCGTCCACTACTAAGTTTATATGTATGAAGACACTATCGACATATTCCGATTTCAACAGACCAAATGTGTCATCTACATATCACCACCATACCTGAGGTACAGGACTATAAGTTTGTGAAGAGATGGCTTCCCAACTATCCATAAATTCACTTACTACGATTAGCGGTATTGGCGAGTCCATCGCTACTCCTTCTGTTTGTCTACATATTTCTTCCTGAAACTTGAAGACTGTGGAAGTCAAGCCCAACTGTACGCCCGAATATGATCTCATCAACCGACATATTTGTTCCGTGAGTAATTTCTGAGTCAGTATTTAGTTGATTTCTGATTTCTGTTTGTTTTTCGTTTGACATTACTGTACTACCTAGAAGTGTCTGATAAATGGACAGGCATTGAAACAGTTCTTGCTTAGTGTAGGTATCTTCGAGACCAGATAATAATGGTGAACATGATGTTTGAATAAAACTGAATTCCTAGACAAACAATGAAAGTTGTGCTGTTATTTTTTTGGTCAACATATTTATAATCCCATCAAATTTCGCAAAATATTAAAACCATGTGATCAACTCAGATAATTTTTAAAGTAACTTACAAGTCACGAGTTTAAGATTTGTTCAAGGATATTGGAATGATGGTTTACGAATTCAAATTAAAGAAAATTCTCTTATAGTTGAACAGCTTGATCAAATTCATTCAGGCCGAGCACATCTAGTATGTTAGATAACTCTCAACAAAGTAGCAGTTACATAATGATTAGTATAAAGCTAAGCTGCAATATGTTAATTACTTTTTTTCTTAGTCTTGTTGTCCAATGTTAGGATCTTGACCACATTCCTTCTGTCGTAAAGATGAGCTCCATGTTGTTCTTGCGTATCTTCTCGTTATCATCTTATACACCGTACATAATGCATTAAAGGCGCCCTGCTTTAACTTAGGACTTCCGAAAACTTCTCAAGAAATATTTCTCATCAAATTCTTCCCTTTTTATTTCTTTCAATCTCCTAAATATGTACTTCAGAAAGTGTGAAATACTGTTCCGCACTTTTAAAATGATTTCAGACTGCTATTTTTCAAGCTAACAGCGAAACAAACAATAAACGATGCTCCGGTAAGAAGTGAGCTTGTAAATACACAGGAATACAGTATATTGCTATTCTTTGGATAGCTATGTCTAATTATAGATTTTAGTACTGGTTGAATAAACTAACACCACCAAAATGATGCTCGATATTCTATTCACTCATTAGTCCAAACCAGATGTTAGTGTAATACCAGGTGCCTGTTTCACACTGCCTTTTATTACTGTTATTATTAACATTATTCAAATGTGACGGTTGTTCTGCTTAAAGATATTGTACAGGGAATGAATTTGTTGAACTATTACATGCCGAGAATTCCAAGTTGTACCGCAAGTCTTGTTTGGAATAAAGCTGTTCTTTATTTTTGCTACTATATTTTTACTATTTCTTAATAATTTTGCTTTTAGCTTCCATTTCTGTTCAGCTATATGTTGCTGACATTTTTTAGAGCTGTGGCAAACTGAATCACTGTGCATATGACATGACGATTGCATTATTTTGTAGACTAATAGAAGTAGAAATTTGTGGACCTATTTAGTTTTAATTTAGTAGATGAATAGTAACGTGCTGACAATGGGACCTGATGACCGCTGTTTCATAGGGTTATTGTTGTCGACCAATGAAAAACTTAGCACTCAGTGTTTCTAGCTTCGCAGTGGTCTTCCAGCCAGTCCGAATGCGTGATGAGAACACACTTGAGCACACCGATTTTAGTTGGGCATTATTCAGGATTTGACTGTTGATTACAGTGGCTTTACCAACAGGTTCAGTGACTTCATCAGCACTTTTAATAAAAGGTGAAGTCCTTATAAACCACAGGGATGTGCATATTGTATATTTTTTAAACTTTAAACTATTTAGAAACCATATATTTCAAAGGTACACCAGTACTTGTGATGAAAATCATCTAGGTAATATTATCAGGTCGTTTGATTATTTCCAAATAAAAAGATTGAAGTTCGTGAAAAAATACACCCACTGAACAACAGAAGTATGTGGGTACAACAGAAGTGGTCAATGATGCTCGTAAAATGAATGATACTACTAACAGTTTAATAATATTTCCATTATTTACTAAGAATACCAGCTTATCGAAGTTAAGTGACTGTTTTCAACCTTCCTGATGTATTCGACACAACAGTTAAAATCTGCCATTTCACATCTCATGTTTTTTCGATGTGACATCAATTAAAGTGCACCGTTATATTAAGCCTCTTAAAGTGTAGTCTAAGTATATTTCTCGTTTCAAAAATCTTCATCGGTATTGACTTTGTTAGTAAACTTCACTAAAGTATATCTGTTACTTCCATATCTCGATGCTGACGACAGTGC
Source organism: Heterobilharzia americana (assembly GCA_944470555.2). Classification (NCBI taxonomy): domain Eukaryota; kingdom Metazoa; phylum Platyhelminthes; class Trematoda; order Strigeidida; family Schistosomatidae; genus Heterobilharzia; species Heterobilharzia americana. The sequence goes on along the minus strand of OX104129.1, from coordinate 43,543,190 downwards.
CTATTCTATTATAGGATGAAAAGAATTCAGAAATTTTCTATCATAAAATTATTTACACTGATTGAGTTTCTGATTTCAATAAAGCATCATGGTCTAGTCTAGGTTTATAGCTACGGCAAAGGCATAAAAAGGAGTGTTTGTATCATTGCATTTAAGAGGACAAGTCAAGTCTAAAACTGTATTGATTGGTCACGGGAGTGCAACCAATTTCATGTTGTCTAGTCCTGAGTGCAGATCGAATTCTGTCAATCATATTTGCAATGTGGCAACCAAGCTAGGAAGCTCAGCATCGCAGTGCACATTAGTAAATTTTAGTTGGTTGGAGGCAATAGACAGGAAGCCCTGGACCTAGCTTGGTTGCCACATTGCAAGTACGATCGACAGAATTCGATCTGCACTCAGGGCTAGACAACATGAAATTGGTTGCACTCCTGTGAACAATCAAAACATGTAAGCCAGTCCTACAGGAGGTCAGTCGCGGCCCGAATAGCTCAGTGGTCAAGTCGCTGACTACAACACTGGGTGACGCGGGTTCGAATCTCGTGTGGGACATCAGTTCCGTGGAGGTTGCAGATATGCCTTGCTGACGAGTGCCAAAAAGCATGAAACCTAGGTGCAGGGCTTCCTGCCTATTGCCTCCAACCAACTAACAAGTCTAAAACTAAATTGTCCATATATCAAACATCCGGTGATGAAACATGTTGTATACTCAGAAGGAACAAGAGCAACAACAACAGTTCTCAAAAGTTCATATTCTCTGGCATCTTATGGACTAGCCATCCACGTTTTAATGCCTTATGTATATTTTCTGTATATTTGGTAAGTAAGATGACGTGCATTGTGTGGGTTGGCCATCTGACTTCTTCCTGTCTCTGAATCAGGTGATGCGACCATCATGATAATGCGATCAAATTAAATGTAACGACTAGATACAGAAATAATTTGAACTCGAAAAGCTACTTGAACAATGACTGAAACGATCAATTAGATTTCTCAATTTCCTGTAAAAACTTACTTTCAGGTAGAAATACAGAGGATTGATTGCTCATTCAATGTTTGTTAGGGGGGTCATTACGGTCACTCATAATAACAGATAAGGTGATTAGCTTGCGTGATCTGTGGCAACGGTGAGATATCCAGTTATCTATCACAGGACAAGTATACTACGCGGCAGCGCGCTCTGTCATGTTGCATTGCCGATACATGGCTGTTGAAGGCAGAATATATGAAGGGGTCACAGGATTTTTATCACAGGTGCTTTCGCAGCATTCCTCGCATATGGTGGAGTCACTCTGTATGAAACCTTAAGGTTAGGTGAATGGTACTAAGCAAGGAAGGAAGATCTGACGGTGAGGTTGTGAGCTTTCATCGACTGCGGTGGCTTGGACATGTACTGCACATGCCACAGGCTTTGTGGCAAAGGAAATTTGGATTAAGTTGGAAAAGGATGCAGGGTGGTTAGATCAAGACCTGGCACCAGTCGATGAAGTCTCTTACTGTTAGTCTAAGCCATATAGGGTAATGTAGACTACCTTTCTTGGGTCCATTAGACGATAGGAAAAAGTACTTGAGAACTCTTGGTGACATGACTAAAAATCGGTCACCATGGTGCAGATGTGTTCTCTCCTTGACATCTTCTAAAGCTCAAAAATTGGAACTAACCTTGTCTTCAAACTGTTCATTCTCTCACTCAACATTGTCTTGATATCATTCTTTTGTATCTACCTGTTTTTTGAACACTACTGTGAAGGGCGAAAACTTCAACCTATGCACTTGTGTGAGAGGTTCTAAGTTGATTTGTTTGTCTGTCCGTCTCTCTGATTTTAAAGGTCACCCTATCAACTACCGAGATAGCTAATTAGGCTCATCTGCTTTGACTGAAAAATTGGTTTTGCATGGGAGAAAGCGACGCCAGTGACTCTAAAATCCTCTCTGATAATTACTGTAGTAACCGTTTTGGTTTTGTTTATCTCACATGGCCCACTAGTTTCTGATCAAATAAAGAAACCCTACTGGTTATTCCTGTAATTGCTAGGATGACCTTTACAGTCAGTCTAATAAACAGGACCAGCCTTCTGTATTTTACTCACTCTGTTAGTTATAGGGGTCAAATAAGAAACGTATGACGAGGTGAGGACCAGTAACAACGGAGATACTGTCAGATCAGGAACATAACAATATGCACATATAAAATAAATCCGTATAGTCAGTGAAAATGATAACTAAGAAAAAATTTTACTCCTCCTAAATAGATTATTCATGTACAGAGAGCAGATTTAGCCCAAAATGTGAAAAATGTGGATATTTTGTAAGGGAAGTTATGATTTGAAAATAGTTTTACTCTGTGTACTAGAAGCATCTACTGTTAAATTTCAACAATGTGTAAGATTTCCAAAGCATACTGAATTGTATACATCCGGTCCCTTGATAAGTTAGTGAGAGCTTTAAAAAACTCATAATGATATGATAATTACACTAATGGGATAAAATTTCGAACAAAATTTATGATTAACAAAAATATCAAGTCAACTAGACAACCTTAGTATGTAATTTTCCAATTTTCTAATTGTTAGAATATTCGTTGTTTAACAGATAAATATTTAGAACGAATGGTTACACTTGGAAAAACTACTTGTTCGTTATACTAACCAAACAAAAAAAAACAAGCTGAATCGTCTTGGTAACCATACGCAAGCTCATGAACTAGGTGATGCGCCGCACTTGTTGCGTAGGCGGTAATGATACTGCCTAAACACTCAAAATTTGACAAATGAGGGGGGACTCAAAATAACTCTCTACTGGTTTCAAAGGACCTAACCGCTGGGACCAGTAAGTAAAAGTAGCGCTCATTTACAGTCAAGTACAACTACTTTTCATTCATATACATGACTAATTACTAGTTCCTAGTAAGTTCAGAATTTTGTAGTAAATTATAATGAAAGTCAAATATCATCCTATACTGAATTCAACATATAAATGAATGTGTATTTTTATACTAACAGAAATACAGGAAACCAGAACATTAGGAGGGATTGAGTGAAGTATCAAAGAAGAAAAATAAACAATTCAGTCAACTGAAGTTGTCACATTTCAGTTTTCAAGTTTTCTACACACAAATTTTCATAAATTGACATCACTCAAGGGACTGTTATGTTACTTGATGATATTCTGAGATTTGTAAAACCTTAAATTGGCAAATTATAACATCTTTTACCAACATAAACTCGTATGAATACAGAAATATACTTTTAATTGGCACATAACAGTGGCTTACAGCTATAAGAAAACAAAATCTGTCTCGGTAAATAAACCTGTGATCCATCTAGCAATAGTTTATAACGAAGGCAAAAGTATAAGTAAAATGCTGAATGAAACTGATTCTCATAAAATGTGAAACAGTATCAACCAATCCATCTATACGACAAACAACTATATCATAGAAAAACTTACTAAGCACTTTCACATCTGTTAGTTTATCGAAGTTTATAATATCCATGTGCTTTGATGACATATAATACTCCATTAAAGTTTGTAAACTTTCATTCAATAACTTAGTTATATTACTAATAGGATCAGAATATTTATCAGTAAAATTAATAAGGAGATGGGCTTCTGCTGTGGTTGGATCTTTTGTAAACTGTTTAAAATGGCATTTCACATTTTGTATATCTTCAATAGCTGCAGCCTTCACACTGTTTAAAAGCTGAGTTCCAGTGATAATGCGAATAATATGAAGCGGTGGATTATTAATGTGTGGAGAGAGAAGAAAACGTAGAATGTGAATGATTATTTCAAATTCCTAAGAGTTGACAAAAATCACTCATTGTGAGAAAGTTGATGGAAAACCACACATTTCAAGGATATTTAAGCGAGATAATCTTCATGGAAAAGGTAAATTCTTTGTAAGTGCTCCTTTTCTCTTACGTCTTGCATATGCTGACTGAATTCTCGATAAATATAAGACTTTTATTTAATTCTCTATAGTTCTACAATTGACCAATACGTTCCAGTATTTGCATATAAATCTGATGAACTTAAAGTGTAAGAACTGTTTAACAGATGACTGTTTAATTTTAAAAACTTATCAAAATCTACTGATACATCTTGCTGGTGAATACCAACAAGTGAAGACTTTAAATGGACGCCTTTCCGCCAATTATTCTAAAGCATCTAACAGTGATTGTTCAAATTTTCCAGAAATGGAGGTTATCCATCATTTTCCCATTTTTTTAGATTTGTACTTGTTGCCTTTCAAGGTAGTATGAACTTTTTGACTTACCAGATGACAGAATGTATGAGAAATATTTTGAAAGATTATAGATCTCGGTTCGGTAAGATCAGATGTCCAAGGGACAATTCTGTCTTGATAGAGTAATGCAGACTGCACGATTATTAACAGTGAAACTAAAAAGTATGAATAAAGAAGACGGTAAATATCTCAAAATACTTGGTTATTTTGCATAGTAGGCTTCCAAATTATTTTCTTAGGATGTTGTCAGTTAAATGAATTTAGGTGGAGTTTTTAAACAAGTCAAAATCCCTACAAAATGTTTCTTGGAGGTTTGTGGAAACTGACTGATTGATTTCAAGTTAGTATTCATACCTAACTGACATCAGTTACAGAAACCTGGGAGGACTGGACAGCTATTTAATTCTATTAAAGGACTCCTCAATGGTTCGCATCCATGACTCCACTAGGGGTCGAACCCAGAACTGTCAGGTTCCGCGACCAGCACGTTACCATTTTTTTCGTAAACATCATATGAAATCTACCATTTCAATACGGCGCATCTTCACCAAAGCAAACAGTGGATTTATCTAGACTTGAAGAATGACAACTTTGCATGCAGTCAACTAATTCAGCGAGTGAGTTTACTTAACTGCCTGTTACTAAAGAATTAGTTTTATTACTAGATAGAGAAACTGTTAGTTATCAATTAAAATCCAGCTAGAAGAGAAGCAAGTGAAGAAAGAAAACCTCATTAAGCCTAAGTTTATCATTCAGCTCCAATATATCGAGTGCAGGCAGGGTCAAAAGATGTTGTTTTAAATAGCATATGTTGAACAATAGGTGACTCTAGTAAGTGAACAAACAAGTGGATAAAATCCTGACATTTAAAGATATGGACTGTGGGTTTGAGACTTCCTGAGAATACCCGTACTCACTGAGATGCTAGTATTTCAGGTTGATGAATGTGAAGTAGAACAGACTGTGGTTTCTCGATTTATTGCTGATCAATTTTAAATATACGACGAGGATTCAATCATAAGCAGCGTCAAGAAATTAGCACATGTTTCAATAGGCAAACAGAGACTGATCAGTTAGATCTTGCAGATCACTAGTGGAGAAGGTAGAAAACCTAAGTGACAATTTGCAAATTGATTACCAGTGGATAAACCCAACTCTGGATTTCTGTTAGTTAAGTTTTTTCTCAACTGAATGGTAAACTCAATAAGGTTCATAGTAGAAACCATACAACCAAGTTCATAGGCCATCATCTTTGACTTTACTGTTCGGAACTATTCTAGTAGAAAACATAAGATTAGTTTGAAATCACCAATGCCTGTCAGCAAGTTGGTTTTGATAATCTGACCAGACCGATTCAAACATCCTAAGACTGTTTTGCTACTTCGTAGTGTAGCTCATGCCCCACTTCTGCTGTTTAATTCAATTCAGTAGATTGATTGTTCGACCTTCTGAATTTATTCACGTGGCAGACAGATCCATTTGCTGAAAAAACCGATCGACAATATTTGAGCCAACTGTATGTCCTCTGGCACTATTAAGCCTTGTCTATATTGGAATAAGTCTTATCAAACACAGTTTTCTATGGAGACTACCAAAATGAGTGAAATCAAGAGATGAGTTTGTTATGTCACCACTAGATTACCACTTTTCCGTACTATGAAGTGATTTTTTTCAAATATTTATTTTGCAACAGAAAACTAGCATTTAAATAAACTGGATCTAGTTGAATTCAACTGTATGATTTAAGGCAAAAAACAGGTGAGTTGTTTTAGGTTACCTACATCTTCATTCATATCTTAGGTAACAAGTGTTTAAGCATAAACAACTGTTATCAGAAAAGTATCTTTCGGGGACAGGACTATAGACGCAACAAAATACCGAAAAAAAATAATCTCCATCAGCAGTCTGCGGCTAAAATAAGACTGATGACAGAAAAAGAAAAATATTTATGTCTGTTTGCATACTGTTTGGGAGTATGCTGTCTCCTAATACGCTAACAGTGTTTTCTCAGTTTGCGACGCCATAAATCCATATTACAGGCCTTTCAAGGACAACAGCAACTATCTTCTCAGCCAATTATCTGAGTAATATCTTGGAAAAATTATTCAATAAAGTTAAGCTCATCAAACAGGTGTGAACAAAACACTAACCAGAAAACACATTGAGGCAAGATGTATTATGGAATATAAAGCAACTCACTGAAATTCATGTTATCTGCGGGTGGATTGTAGTGAACTAAATGGTGTGAAAAAATTTTGTCATGCAATAAAAGTAGCGTTGACCAATGAAAAATTGAAATCTTAGTAATTGATGACCTTAACGAAAAGGCGGAGAGAAATTTACACTATTTGAAGTACCTATGTATTTATGAGGGAGGAAATGACGGGAAAAATAATGTGGAATTCTATTCTAGGGACAATAGCATTCAGTGAAATATACTAAGGAACTCATTACAGTGGCGTAGAATATTTAGGATTATTAAATTACTTAGGTTCTTATAGTACATTCAGTTCTACAGTGCTAAGTATATTCGATTCGGAGAAAAATGATGCGACCCACAAACAAAGATGGTTTAACATTGATGTGTTTTGACAAGTAGGGACTGGAGTCAAAGTGAGTCGAAGATAACATTTGTGCCTAAGACATCATAAGATGGTTTCTTACTACTACCGGACCACTGGTTTCCATGAGGTTACTAAGAGGTCAAGAATATGAACGCATATATATATATATATATATATATATATATATATATGTATATATCTTGGCGACTATCAGTAGACTCACATTTCATGCTATCTAGTACTTGTCAGCTGGATGCACCTGCACTCCATTGAGTGATGTTCTCACTGGGACTTGACCCCAGTACTCATTACTTCAAACCCTGGACTGTTATTCACTAGGTCAACGCGGTATGATAGTCACCTCTTGTTCAACGGGAATGAGTTGTTGTTTTGACACTCGTAATTTCTCGTCGCTTTACACACATGTATATGTGTATAGAACGCTGAAGGGGTTACAAAGTGAGTCTTGTTAAACATATTACTTGCCAAAGTTAGGAACCGCAGATTGTCCTCTTGACGAAATTTCAACTTTGACTTAGATATTTGAAATAAAAGTCATATTGAGTGAAAACATAAATCAAAAGGAACATTACTTCAAAACCTAAAATGTTTGTGATTGCTGTAGTTATTCTTATTTCATAGTTCGGGTCCGGATGGTATGTCAAGTTTCATATTCACTAAGTGTGCTGATATTTTATACCATCAATTAGCTAACATGTTCAATAGATCGTTTTTAGAAGACCTCATACCACCTGTCTGGAAGGATATTAAAGATAGTCCACATACCTAAGTCAAAGTCCAGGCTTATGTCCGAAATTCCGTCCGATTGCAGTTACCTCTCCGTTCTTGAAAATAATAGAGAAGCCAATAATACTTGGGCTCGAACCTCACTAAAGGCTTTTGATGACCCTAATCAATTTCCATATGAAAACAGAAGAAGTAATTTGGATGCCACCGCTGTTTCATATCACAATGCTGCTTGTACTCCTGATAGAAATGCGAAGTATGTCAGGTGTGACATTTAAGACTATATTTCGGAATATGATTCTGTCCCAAGACCTCTTCTTCTGGACAAGCTAACCGGGACAAATACGAGGTCCTGAATAATGAGCTGGCTGTATTCCTATTTCTCTAAAAGGAAACAGCACATTGTTCACAGAGAGATCCACTCCACCTCATTCTTACTGTGACTGGTGTTCACCAGGGAGCCATCCTTTCCCCAAGTCTTTTCTCATTCTTTTGCATGACCTACTGTCTTCATCTGGTACCAATTTCATTAAATATGCTGATGACCTTACAGTTTCCGTACCTGTCTCCACTTCAACAGATTGTTCCCAACTGAATGATTTCTTATCTACTGTTACATGATGGTCCTCCTAGAATGGTCTTATGCTTAATTCTTCAAAATATCAGACAATAAACTTCAGTTTTAGATGTGAACATAACCTATGTAAACCACTTAGTTCTCATGATTCCTGGTCCATTGACAGTTGTGCATCAGAAAGTGTTTCAAATATGATTTATCTCGGTGTGTATTTTTCTTCGGATCCTTCCTAATCCTCGTATATCTTACTAATTTCCAAAAGAAATTTTCTGCCTAACTTTCTAGAGTAGAAAGCTGAAAGTATCTGGTACTGCTCAGCCGCTCCTTTTGTGTTTTATAAACTCCAGCATCTTGTCTAATTTCCTCTTTTATTCTGCTTTATTTTTTCCCGGATTGCTGTAAAATGACTATGTCATATTGAGCAGAACTTTGAAAATTGTCAGCAGAATTAGTGGTGTACCTCCAAACCTTCTAGTTAAAACGGTTGTGGACAAATATATTAACATGTGGCAGGAGTTATTTTATTAGATGACCAGCATCCTCTTCACCCTAAGCTCTCTGCGTATTGTTCATTTGGAAAGACTAGCAGCAAGTACATAAGTACCATATTAGATTTGTTTATTTGATATAAAGCGCACAGTGATACAGTATTATTTATTAAATAATAATAATAATAATAATAATAATAATAATAATAAATAATACTGTATCACTGTGCGCTTTATATCAAATAAAGAAATCTAATATGGAACTACATTCTACCACAGTGCCCAAGTTTTTCACTTATATTAATGCAAGTACATAAGACCTTATACATGTACTACAAAATATAATAACTCTACAATACCATGTTTAGCTCGTCTGCTATGCGAAGAAGAAAGCATCAGAAATGAACTAACTGATGAACTTCTCTTTTTGGAAGCAAACTAATTGATGACGAGCATGTTCTATTTATGAACCTAATTGCCAAGGTGATTTTCTATCAAAACTAAATGTACATTTTCAAGAAAGTTGTAAATAGAGTGAATATTCTTATCCCTTTTATGTAATTCCTACTTATATGATTTCGCTATGTATACATGTACACTGTCTCTATTCAACTGATGCAATATGACTTGCTGAAAATTCTGTACAGTTTTCCCGAAATAGCTTTCCGAATAAAGTCACTATTATTATTATTATTATTATTATTATTATTATTATTATTAAATAGCTTCCCCCAGTATAAAAAGTTGTAATTTAAACTTAAAACCTTACTGGTATTTAACAAGAAGTGTGAGGTCATCTACGTAAGAAACCTTTTTCCTCATATCATTCATTCCTGAATTAAATTTACCTCTTGTGTTTTTTTTTTGAGGGGTTGTGGAGATTTGGAAATATTTCAAGTTGTTATTCATCGAAGACTGACATCAGTTGGAGGAACAAAGGAAACTTGGGAGCACTGGACAGCTGTTTCGTCCTAGTATGGGACTCCTCAGCAGTGCGCACTCACGACCCCACCAGCAGGGATCGAACCCGCGACCTTCAGGTTCCGCGGCCAGCGCGTTACCACTAAGCCACTGGGTCAGAATCCAATGCTCCATATTTCCAACTTCTGTTAGCTCACGAGGTTAGCTCCCAGGTGGGAGGAGGTGGCCGTGAGGACAAATACTCAACGATGACATTAGGTGGCGGTTCGCGCTATATCGTGAGCTAACAGAAGTTGGAAATATGGAGCATTGGATTCTGACCCAGTGGCTCAATGGTAACGCGCTGGTCGCAGAACCTGAAGGTCGCGGGTTCGATCCCTGCTGGTGGGGTCGTGGGTGCGCACTGCTGAGGAGTCCCATACTAGGACGAAACAGCTGTCCAGTGCTCCCAAGTTTCCTTTGTTCCTCCAACTGATGTCAGTCTTCGATGAATAACAACTTGAAAAATTACCTCTTGTGTACTGTGAAAAGTCAAATGATGAATAGCAAGGTTGGTCTACTTTTGTTATAACACACACACACACACAAAATAATTACATTTGATTAAACTAATTATAATTCTCGGAGTTCATTTTTGCAACTTAAGTCAACTGTATATGGTGTTACAATACTAAGCATATGTCACTTGTGAAGACCATTAATTTGACGACTGTAAGATGTTTCTACTTAAAATGTTCAATAACAACCTGTTAATTTTGAAATTTTCTTAATTCGACAAATACTTTTTGAAAATTACTGACTATGAGTCATTTATAGTGGGTTATGGTTGAAAAAGGAATGGGAATTCGGGCGACAGAAAGATTTGAACCGGAGACTACTCGGTTTCTGGCCCAGTGGTGTCCCAAATGAGCCACCAGACATGCCTGTTAACTAGAATTTCATTTCACTTCAATCACCAAGGCTTTCTCTTGACTACTATGTAAATTTTTCACGCTTTACTTTCGTTTGATGATAATCTTACTGCTTATCCAGTCAACTTATCGTTTCAGTCCAAATCTAGTTGTATTAAAATTTTACACAAAAGCAAAATAGTGACTTTGTATATTCTGTAATTCTAAAAACAATGTTAAATTAATGCTTCCAGAGACATTAATAAGGTTGTCGTTCATTAATAAAAGAAAATTTTAGTGACTCTGTTAGACGGGGTTTAAAGACAACCGTTACGACTGAAGGTACCTACCATAATGCCAGACATGTTATCAAAGAATACTACAATTCCATAGGACATAAATGATTTTACTAAAAGTAACTCAAAACAAATGGAGTTTATAATGTTTTAAATCACGTATTTACGGAAACTGCTTGAATGATACTTTAGTGCTCTGAGAGTTACTGCCTAGATATCCAACAGCTGTAAATGCCTTTGATACTCAGTTAACTTAAAGTTTTTCAACTAGTCAAGTATGGCATACAAACTGATCGTCATATAATATATGAATGTAAGTAGTTTTGTATTATCAAAATAGAATCATCAATAAACTCTGGCTTTTAATAAGAACTCATAACCTCATGCTGACAACAGAAAACAAAAGATTACATCCGTTATTTAGCATTCATAAGCTGCTAAAAACTCAAACAAATGAATGAATCAAGCAGATAGCTATTTTACCAGTTCAATAGTTAAGTTAATAGGTGATTCTCATCATTATAATACATACACTAAGAGCCAATAGAATTGTGACTAAGCGTTCAACTATCACTTACATCTGAATACTGGTTGAAAACTGAATTAGGAATACAGACATTGTGCTCACCAGTTCTGAACTAGGTATCAACTGAATAACTCATAAAATCGTTGTTAAACCTGAAAGCAATGCATAAGGATTCATCTGTGACACTGAATTTTAAGAGTTCGAAACAGGTCTTCAGTTTCACAATGGTATGTGCTGTGATTCATTTCAAAAGTATCAGGATAAATCATTTTTATTTGATGAATGTAAAGATATAGATCCCTAACAACAAAATTTATCAGCCAAAATGTATGAATAATAGAATAGAACTTTGGCTGTGAGGCTACGTACACAACTATATTATTTTCTTTATCCGGCATTTCACTTTATGCAATAGTATTCTTCACTACAAAGTGTTAAGGATACGCTTGCTAAACAATGAAAAGATCTTGAAAACTTCAATTACTATTCTACACTTGACTGAGACTGAGGTAGTATCTGAACCTACAATTTCACTGTGAAACAAGATTTGTAGGCTAAAGATACATACAAAGAGAATTTGGTGAAATAATTTTTATTAATATTTATTATTTGTCTTTTGGGTTCTTAATGGAAGACAGGGCTTCACTAGCACGAAATCCAGATCTTCTAGGTTCTTTCCTGCAGTCCAGCCAGCGTATCCCCCTCTTCTCACAGCTCCCCACTGTTTGTTGCATGATTCAGTCGACCACAATCAGGAATATCATGGGGGATAGTAGACAGCCTTGTTTCACTCCTGTCTTCACTTCACTGCAAAAGCATCACTGAGCTTCCCATTGTGAATTACTTGGCATGTGGCATGCGTCTTCATATAGTTGTTGAATGAGGTTGATAAAGGTTTGTGGCATTCCGTAGTAGTGAAGCAGTTTCCAAATTACCTCTCTGTCGATGCTGTCAAAGGCCTTCTCAAAGTCGATAAAGTTGAGGTCGAGATCCAGTTGACTGACATTCTACACTCTGTTCTATGATGATGCCCAGTGGAGCGTTGCAATTTGGTCGGCACATGATTTGTACTTCCTGAATCCAGCCAGCCTGTTCCGGTCACAGTTTTGAATGCAGCGCATCCTTCAGCCTCTCCAGGATGATGCGGCTTAATATTTTGCTTGCTCTGGGTGGGCAGGAGAGTGATTCCGCACCAGTCCTTGGAAACACTGAGGTCTCCCTTCTTCGGCAGTTTCACAAGGTAACCCTTCTTCCTATCAATAGGCAGGTACCTTTCCTTCCTTCCACACCTTCTGCAATAGTGGTGTGGCTTGAGCACGTCCGCCGTTGTCTCTGCATCTGTTTTCAGTGCTTCTGGTGGAATTCCATCTGGTCCTGTTGCTTTCTCGCATTTCAGTAGCTTTATGGAGTTCAGGACTTCGACTTTCGTTGTAGGATTTATGTTCACTTGTAGTTCTGTGGCTGAACTGCAGGTGGTATTTCTGGATGAAGTGCAGGTGGTGATGGTGGTCTATTCAAGAGCTTTTTGAAGTGGTCAGCTCATCGTTTCCTTTGTTTCTCCTCTTTAGAGGTAACTAAGTTTCCCTCACTATCTTTCATTGGTTTAATCCGTGTTGTCCAGTGTAGTGTTTTAAACATTGTACTCAGTTCCTCTTCTCGTCGTTCACCCTTGCACTGCACTGGTTTATCTTCTGCTTCACCATCCTCCTCTCCCTACTCTATCAGCTTCCATGTGTCCGTCGAGATCCATTCCTTATCTTCTTTCTTCTTCCTTCCTAATACGGTTATGCAGGTTTCTGTCCACATAGCTTTCAAAGAGTTCCAGTGTTCATTCACACATGTTTCTTCAGGGACGTTGCTCGATATCTCCCATTTTGTCTTGATGGCTGACTGACGTGAAGATTTCCTTTGCAGTTTCGTCCTTCAGTTCGGTTTCTGTTCTGGGTGTTGAACTTGAACTGTGGTCTATCAGCAACTTCCTTGAAGGCTTTCAACTTGATTTGGAAGGCAGGTTCCTTGCACTAGATAGTGGTCTGAGCCTACATCTGCTCCCCTTCTTGATCTGATCTTGTGTCCAGTAGGCTGACTGCGTCTACACTTTTCTCACATTCAGATGAAGTCGATCTGATTTTTAGTGCGTCCTGGTGTCTGGTGAAATCAAACCCATGTCGCCTTGTGGATATCCTTGTGCTTGAAGACAGTGCCTAGCTTCTAATCACCAAATAGTTGAATGCACAGAATTCTGCATTCTCGTTCATTTCACCGTGCCATTCTCTACCCATGGTTAGTAACCTTCTTGTGTTCTCCCTCTCAGTTTGGCATTCATGTCACCCTGAGAGCCTTCGGTGAAATAATTTGGTTGATCGAATTCTATGCAGTAATTAGTAGGCCAAATATATAAGCCAGAGTGACTGGTGGGAGTCAGGTAAACTAAATAAATAAAACAAGATTGAACAAACCCTTGATCAAATCTATAATGATGGACCTTAATGGTGAAGAAAACCTAATGTTAAAGCACAATAGGTTCGTACTTACCGATGAAATCCCACTTAGAAGTACAGGGTATATGACGAAAGAATATCTTAGACAACAAGAGACACCAGCAGACTTTAATTTCAGTGGAATTTTAGATTAATCTGCAAATACCTCACGGAAAGGAACATCTATGCGTAACTGTCTTTCAAGAGGATACCACAATCAAGTATATGTCCATAAATATGCTTTTGTATTAGATCTGGCGAAACGTTTTGAGAGATGTTAGAATATTTAGATCATGCTGACCTTACTGGTAAAAATTACTAACCAGAAAAAGAAATCCCAATAACAGCTGAATAGAGGAGACAGCAATTACGGGAACAAAAATATATGGTATATAATTACACTCTAAATCACTTCGTTGATGTTAATTGCGTCTTTAAAACTATTTGCACCTAATCAAAGTTAATCCCTTCAAACATACATTAGTGAACTGTAAACAAACGCACAAAGAATTCCTACCGTTGAGGGACTTCCCCAAAATCTGTAGGAATCGTTTAGTGAGTTTGTTACTAAATTACTAAAAACTAGAAGAAATAAAAAAATAGCTTAACAAACGAAAAGATTCGACAGATATATTTCTGAAAATAATTTTCTAACTAACCAGCATCAGTACTTCTTCAACTTTTCCTCCGTTTATTTAATAAAGACACAACTAGTTTTATCTTTTATTCCAAAATTTTGCGATAAACGTAGGCAAGTAAGTCATAGTATTTGATGTTCACTTTGAAAACCTGTTTATCTAGACACAAGACTTAGTCCCACCTTCTAAATGTGAGTTAGAGAGGTTTAAAGCAGCTCTGATTGATTGCTACTATTAATTTAAGGCTAATAAACCTCTTTTCAAAACCTTATTAACGAAGAAACACCAAGAGACTATCCAAAAGCCCCAGAATGATGATAATTTGATAACAACGAAACCTGATAAGGGATTTGACATAGTTATCAATAATAAAAATGACTATACAGATGAGATGATGGTAACCAAACAAAGTTCCAGCAGTTAGGGGTTGTAAACATACTACTGAAACAACAGAGCATTAACTAAGGCTCTAAGGATAATGATGGAGCAGAGCTTGATTTCTAAGTCCTCATTTGAAAAATTAAAACCCTAAGGCACACATATACCTGGACTTTATAGTTTACCAAAGGTTCATTAGCATGGAATTCTACCACGTACACTTCTCGATATGTTGAACTGTCGATATCACTTAACAGTAAAATTATTAGTACGAACGTTAAAGATTCTACATCGCTAATTGGTGAGATTCGATATGAAAGATGTATTCACCTTTGCTGAAAATGTCAAAAAGTATGAATGTTAGAGATGTAGCGTCACACACTTCCCCAAAATCAATAGCCTAAGGTTTGACGACTTTCGACATTGATGCTGACCTTGATAGTTTAACTGGACTCTCTAAGCTGAAGACACCCGGTCAAGCACCCTCGCCATTTGGCACGCTGTCGCGTTACGTTGCACTGCTCGTAATCGACTCTCTAGCCAGTTAGTTAGAACGCATCGGTATTTTGGCACAACCATCCAAATATACTATTCCATCCGACTACGCTATCGTGTTCTTCCTTGGTCTCGTATTCGTGGGTACATAACAAGTCCGAATAATTAGTGATTGGTCTTTGCATCTGTCAGGTTCGTACCAGGACAAATCCTAAAGAGATAGGAGGATGATTTCATTGAATATAGCAGATAAGTCTTGTCTGTCATAGGTTCATTTTGTATCATGTAACTACACATGTATTTCCTTCATAACTTATTAATTTACCAACTCTGTCATTGATTTAACCCGCACTACGTAATTACAATCTTATTTTCATGATCCCCTGTTTATTTCCATACTCTGTCATAAGTTTATCTGGTGTTACACAATCGCAATTTTATTTTCACAACCCATCGTTCAGTTTCCTACTTAGCCATACATTCTTTCTGTATTACGTAATCATGTTTAATTTCGTAATCCCCTATCTATTTCCCCCCTTTAAAAGCATATGTGTATTGATTAACTTCCTTTAGTTACTCATTATATTTTGCCTCGTAGCCGAAAATAATTCTGGAACATTCTGCCCACTGTAATATCATAATTTACCAATGTTCCGCTTATAGAAATAGCCAATTACATTAGCGATGAATTAAGAGGACGACAGATAGACAGGAATCCCACCTGAAAGAGTTAAGGAATTGCTGCTAAAATGCATCATTAATGTTCACTTTATATTTAATAACGAAGTGAATGGACAAGTGGATGGGGTTGCAGCGAGCTATCCTCTGGGTCCAGTGCTGGCGGATATCCTTTAGCCAAACATGAAAACAGCGCACTTAGGACACGCTTAATAAACTAGACTATTATTGTCGGTATATAGATGATACGTTCATTATTTATAACAGTGACCCCAACAAAGATCTTTTGAATGCCTTCAACAATGACCACTCACCTATGTAGCTCAGCTGTGAGGAAGAACAGGGGAAAAGTATTTCTTTTCAAGAGTTCCGCCTCACCAGGAAAAAGCATGGATAGATTAAGAGGAATATTTTCAGAAAAAACACATGGACCAGTCTATATATTCATTTTCATAGCTTCACACCAATTCAACTTAAACTTGCAATGATTGGTCCCGGAAGAGCAATTAATTTCATGTTGTTCAGTCTTGAGTGCTGATGGAACTCTGCTGATTATTTTTGTAATGTGGCCACCAAGCTAAGGGGCTCATCATCGTGGTGCACACTGACAGATGTTAGTTTGGTTGGACAAAGTCGGTAGGAAGCCCTGGATATAAGTTTCATGCTTTTTGGCACTCATCAGCAAAGCGTGTTTGTAACCTCAATGGAAATTATGTCAAAGCTAACCGAAAGCACTCAGTCAGTACTCAGAACTAGACAACGTGAAATTAGTTTCTCTCCCGTGACCAATCGCTGCGTGTAACCCAGTCATAAAGGAGGTCGATCGCGGTCCAAATAGCTTAGTGGTAACATTGCTGACTAGTTCGTACGGTTTAGAAACTCAAGAGGAATATCAGCTCCGTCGAGGTGGGAGATACGCCTTGCTGACGAGTGCCAAAAAGTACGGAACGTAGATCCAGGGCTTCCTGCCCGTTTCTTTCAACTAAGCTAACACAAAATAAACCTAGTCTAAGGCCTGAGTCACAGAATTAGAAATATGTGTTCTGATGACTGTATTTAAGAAGAAATTAATAAGCTGAATACATTGCAGAAAAATGGTTATCTGTCAGACTTTAAATCGAAACTTAGAGAGATGATAAAGAAGAATGACTTTACTAAGTAAGATCTTTTAAATCTTCAAATAAGTTTTAACAGCAACACTGCCTCTGATACCTTAAGACACCGATTGAGTAGATCTGTCGAAAAAACACTCACTGCTGCGCAAAGTTTGGCCACCTTCTCAATCAAACCACTGCTGGTACAGAGAACTAAGTATAGGTTTACAATAACTACCACTTCAGTGTTGCTTTATGAGTTCGACTGCTCCTATGGAGAGATGTACATAGGCCATGCTGAAGGGGTTTTTGCGTGCATGCTAGTGAATATGTACCAGTTTGATTCAGCAAAGGAATGAAGAAGTCCATCAACAGTGCAGCCGTCTCACTTCTAGTAGATACCGGACATCAGATCAAGGTAGATCAAGCCTTTCCTGTAATAAACCGTGTTCCTTGCAACATCCCCAAGGGAGCATGACTACCCATCTTAACCAAAGCCAAAACCATAGGCGCCAATATGAGAAAACCCGATACGTTTGTTCAAAAGAAATCCACTTTGTCTACCTTTGTCCACGATGTAATCAACCCCTTTCTTATGAAGTTTCTAACCGCAAATTTCAAATTTTAACTTCACACGCCTTTCTTCTACAGTGTCTCTGTCATTACACCAATAAACATTCATTTTCTCACGTTATTAGTTTTACGCCCTTGTTTTTCCATGTCATTGCCGGTATTCATTTGGAACCGTTACGTAACACTTCATATTTGTAATTCTTTATTTCGTTATTTTACTTACATGATTTTCTAACCTTCTGAAATATAAGAGGTTACTACATAATTATTATATTGCCTTTAGTAGAAAACAAACACATTCATGCCCCAGATAGATGTATATAAATGAATCATTATATCTAGATTTTGTCTCTACTTCGTAATTGTTCTGTACATATCGATTTCATTGCTCAACTTACACTCATATCATTTGATCACCATTCACCCATAACACTGACTGTTTCGATATTGAAGTAACTTTGTATCATGCCTTACTTTGACTGTTGTCTTTCGCCTATTCGCATGGATTTATAAATGAAGAACCTGAAGACGAAGTTACTGAAAACAAGCGTCCACTCAATTTTTTCTTGTTCTGAATATTCTATGGAGATCTTTAAATAATTCATTTTAAATATTGTTTAGGAATAGAATACGAATATTCAAGTGACATAAAGATAATTTCCGTGTTTAGAAATATGTAAGACCGAAAGAAACGCCTCGATGAAATGTAATTGGATAATTAATACTCATATACTGTTGACAATCACCTTCAAGTCATCTGACCAGAAGAACACCAAACCCACTCCGCTGCTTCGTCAAAATAAACACTTCTCCATCACACACATATTGCACAAAAATTAACACAGTCATTCCACTCACCTTCTATCGTTATTTCATTCGATGTGCCAAAGTACACGTTATCAGATCCATTGGTAACTAATTCTATTGTATATTGCACGATGGCGGTGCGAACAGTGCTTTTTATTGCGGTAGTCGTTGCGAAACTCTCACTGGAAATGTCGTGCTTAACGGTCAGTATCGCATTTCCAATGACTGATCCACGTGAGAAGCCAACAACTGTGCAGGTGACCCTGATCAATCCGCTGACATTGGCTGACTTCAAACTATTCACAAGCTTAGGGAGGTAGGGTGTAGTAAAATAGAGTGTTAGTGAACATTAAAAGGGAATGTAGTACCATTTGAAATTTTACTTTCGATGAGTGTAACTTATGCCTTCATTACCACTAATTATTCGGCAGTCGATTTTGAATATTCTGTCCCAATTTATCTACCTATTTTGGCATATCTACACAAAGGTTTTTGTTGACATTTTCATCATATTTGGGGAGGGCGTAACTTGAACGGTGTTTTTCCATTTTAAAGTAAACTTCTTTAATCATAAGGTTAGTGTTAGTGCATGCACCAAACTAGAAATGTCTTGTTCATATCAAGGGAGCGAACACATGATGAAAAAACACCTATCCAAGATACGTCCATCAAATTTAAACACAAAAAGGCTTAGCCATCCTAATATTCAAGATTAACCCAGAAAGTGAGTGACTTTAAGGGCAACCCTAGCAACTGACGAAACAACCATTCAAGTTTCTCGATTCAATGAATGATTATCTTCCACGTCGAAATACCGCAATCTGATTTGTTTTTTTGGACAGTTGTTAGGGTATCCTTTATAGCCGACCCAGAAAATAAATCCCCTTATTCACTTAATGTGATAATATAAAACTTGTGATCCCAAACATCAATCCGTTTTCACAAAATGAATTAATCATCAAATAAACCAGTCACCTAGCCCCTCTTCGAAAACTCTGCACATGAAACCACAAATCAGATCACCCAGGGCTTATGGAAATCGTTAAATGTTGTTCTTTAACATAAACTTGAAACAATCAACGGTTGTAAGCGAAATCAGAATCACAGTTAATATTGCTGATCCACTGTCAAAAAGATTAAGAAATTTTTGAATGCTTTGATGTGTATCTGTTAATTTATTAATCCCTATGCAGCAATTTACACCGGCTACGCTCGAATTCATCACCTTAAATATATTATTATGCACTTCTTATTTTGTCAAATCCAGACCATAGTTGTTACGAATGTCCTGGAAGAAGCTATGCAACTGGACTGATTATATCATCATAACAGTATATTTCAATATAATCCCAGAGAGTTCAGAAAATCAATACAAGATGTTTCTGAAAGTTTCACTGTCTAAGCCACGGGCTTGTGCAGCAGAATATACGGATTTTTATTAGCATCAAAATATATAGTCAAATATTACATCAGATATTTGGTGACTGTATTTCATTGGTTAGGTGGTTTTCTGTCTAGCCTGAGTCTCTAAAGTACTAAACATTCAAACACACTGAATAAAATGCAAACTGAAATCACTTAGAGAAATGAAAGTCAAATTTTTAAAGGCGACATGATTTTCATTAGCTCCTAAGACGAACTCAAACGCCAGATTCTACGGTAGATTGAAAATTTTCAAAAGCGTCGATTCCCCTTAGACTTTACAAATTCGATAACCTACCATCTATCTAAATATTTATCAAGAATTATTAAGCTACTTCAATGTGACATCTCTTAAAAGGTTAAAAACACACAGGATTTCGAAAATAAACTATTGAACATGACCATAGCAGAAGATGAAATTATGGCGAGTGTTAGTGTAATTTCTCTTTTAACTAGTATACCAATATGCGAATGTCCAGAGATTGTAAGGACCTAAATTATTAATAACCAGGATGTAGTATTTGAATGTCCGCTTTTAAAATACGGTATTGTAAAATCGTTCAAGCTGTGCCTAGAATCTACATATTTTACGCTTAGAGGTAGGATGTATATCAGTCAAATGGAGTTTCAATGACTTCACCAGTATCTCCAGTTGTGGTGAATCTCTATATGAATACTATGGAAGTGAGAGCATTAAAAAGTCTCCAACGCCAACCCAGAATTCGGTACAGGTATATGGATGATACATTTGTCATTCTTAAGAATGTAAACCTATAGATATTTTTGGAACATAAAATTTCTGTTTCAGATTTCATCAAGTTCACTACTGAAATAGAATCTGAGGACGACATTTTAAACCTTGTAGATTAGATTATCCAAAGAGCGACTAAAGGCAAATTCAGTGTAAAAATATACAGAAAACCAACACATTCTGATAAATATTTAGACTTCCATTAATATAGGTGTAAACCTTGAGCACTGTGGTAGATTTATTCCATTTTCGATTTGTTTATTTGATTTATAACACACAATGATATAGTATTCTTTACTTTATGTCGTTTTTAGTATAAACTATTGCTCACAATTATATCAGTGTAATCACACTACTTTCAACATTTGATTTTATAGTCCTGGCACCTCATATTATTTGTTTTTATTAGTAGTAAAATTTTCCATATCTCTGGCATAGCTATTGCATTATTTTTACTTCACCTAATTAGGTGGAGAGATTGATTACTGAATCTTTGTTCATTGAATCAACATGTAACATATGTAATACAAATGACGCTACAGATAACAGAGACATGGTAAATTTTACTACCAATAAGAACAAATAATATAAGGTGGCAGAACTATAAAAATCGAATGTCGAACGTACTATGATTACACTGATGTGATTATGAGCAATAGTTAAAGCTCGAAGCGTCATCAAGTAAATAATACTTTATTACTGTGTGTTATAGATCAAATAAACAAGTCTAA
Source organism: Heterobilharzia americana (assembly GCA_944470555.2). Taxonomy (NCBI): domain Eukaryota; kingdom Metazoa; phylum Platyhelminthes; class Trematoda; order Strigeidida; family Schistosomatidae; genus Heterobilharzia; species Heterobilharzia americana. The sequence goes on along the minus strand of OX104129.1, from coordinate 43,521,885 downwards.
TATAGAATTTAGACTTCTAATTGGATCATCCAACTAACATCGAAGCTGGTGTCGCATTGTACACATTAAACTTGGAGAAAAACATCATAGACATATAACAGTCTATTATTAAACAGTAGTGTATAATCGGATCATCAAGCTAGTGCTAAAAAACCGGAATCAATGATGGAAAGTAGAAATAGCGAGGAAGGCAAGGAGTTTGACAAAGTGAAAATTGTTGGTAGATGAACGCTAGTCACAAAGGCGATATCGCAACAGAGATCCTGAGGAATCAGCTATCCAAATCGCTGAAGAAGACATTCTTCTGTGCGAAGCTACAGATCAGCTTCTCTAGTTAGCAACTGGTTCCAGAGTGCGTTAAGGACAAGTCGCCACTTTGGGCCACCTCAATATTTGTCTACAAATTTACTTGCTCCTGTGGAGCTAGTTATTTAGGCTGCACAAAGCGTGCACTTTCTAAACATACCTCTGCGTAATATTTTGTATGGTCGTCGAGGGGAGAATGTAAACCAGTTAACAGTTCAATTCCTGAACACTTGGTCAACTCTGGACACAGGTAGACCACGGTCCTCCTTCAGTGTCATTTCTGGAGTATTATGGAATAGTTCAAAACGAGTACGCCTTCGACAGTTATGCACAGCAGAAGGACTGGCATTTCAACAATTCAAACCTAATCTCCGCGTGCAAAAGAAGTATGTTAAATCTTTTATCTTACCATCGTGTTAAAACTAAAATTTTTCGACCTGATTATAATTAGTTTATTATTATCACCTTAATTGCTGCCCTTGTCGCATTCTTCACCTTCTTCACATGTATCTGTCAAGTGGACATTCAATATTTGCATTTCACATCAATCAGCAACTTTCGCCTTGTCAAACTCCTTGCTTTCCTCGTTATTTCGACTGTCTAAAAGATTATTACGCAACTATTTTCCATTCTTGATTCCGGTTTTTTAGCACTAGCTTAATGATGCAAAAACATCAAAGCCGATTCCAGTGATTTGGAAGATTAAATCTTCAAAACATTTTTTAATGGAAAATGTATACCCTAAAGGTTTTTAAACAGCATTATCAATCAAACGAGTAAAACAGGAAGTACTACTACTACTAACAAAGGTACAACAAAATGATGGGTGTCATCTATGAAAATACCATGTCGTAGAGGCATTTACAAACAGATTAAAAGGGTATGCACTTCGCATGATAATAAAGTCTGTTTTAAAACTTTTAATGTTGAAAACATGGCTAACGATCTCATCTCAAGGGTTTCAGTTTATAAGAGATATGTCGATGATATAATCACTATATGTGAAAAGCCTAATGATGCGATGTGCCTGCTAGAAAAAATGGACACGGCGCAAAATCACATTAGCCTGACTTGTGAACAAGAGACAAACAACTATCTACCGTTCGTAGACGTATTGCTCAGTCGACGCGAGGATAGCCTGATCACGAGGTCGATCTATAAGAAACCTACATGGACAGGGCAATATCTTAATTTCCATAGCTATTGACCAGTCCAATATAAACGTGGTTTAGTTAGATGCTTATTCAACAGGATAAACTGCATCTGCACCGATGACACCAGAGAGGAAGAAACCAACTTACTGACGACAACAATGATACAGAATGGCTACCGGTTGAGATTTATCGACAGGTGCAAAAGTTACGTACCAGTGAAAAGTACACAGTGTTCCGTTGCTAAGATAAATGTCTACATCTCATAACCATTTAGAGGTGATTCACATAGCTTTGTTGTGAGGAAAAGACTTAGATCAGCCATCTGTAAAACATGTTATGCAGCCAAGGTCATCACTGCAGAGAAGATTAAGTTCATGTTACAGTACAAAACAAAATAACATATAAACGATTCTATCAAATCCGACTGTGTTTATCAATTTACATATATGTGTGGACACACATATATAGGGAGCAGTAATCGTGATATGAAGTTAAGGAAGGTTGAACATGTACCGAAGTGGTTACAAAAACAAATGGCCTCAACAGGTCAGATAAGTGCAGGTGACAAACATCCATCTTCGTCTATCGCTAAACATATACTAGAAACTAACCCTAGGGTATACATGAAAACGGACTTTAAAGTACTACATAAAAGTAGTCAGAGCCGAGTACTAAAATTTATTGAAGCTCTTGCCATCCTTTATGTATACAAAAACAATTTGTACTCACGTTGAACCTACCTTGGTAGTATTGATTTTAATTTTCATACCAAGAGTGAGGTTTTGTTTTTTGCTTTTTCTCTTCCTTCCTATTCCTATGTTTCCTATTAACTTCATTGACCTTTTTCGTAAATTTTCACATAAATAATTCGACAACTCCACGTGTGATCAGATTGTTCAAAATGTATAGCGCTAATACATCACATGTTTCAGATAATCTTCGTCTTCTCATTAAGCTGTTTAAATTTATCAAAGGGACCAGTTGCTGTGAATTCATTAAATCCTGCTTTTTCCACACTTTTTGCTTGTTTTAATCCCTAATATGACAATAATTTTGTTACCCTCTAGCCCTGGATACACAATTCACTCAGACGCCTACAATGATTCGCTACTGAGAATATATAAACTTTTCGATATTTCCTTTTTATTATTATCTCCTTTATTGTTATCCTCTAATTCATATATTCGAATCCGATTAACTATTTTGATATCAAATGACTATGTTGAATAATTTCTAAATGTAGTTGTAAAGCCTGACTAGAATTTACCGAAAATACGTATTTGCTTCAAATTTTGCTCTCTAACTATCACAATGGGAGTATTTCGATTATTTCATATGGCATACGAGGATACAGTTTTGCTTATAGGATGTTGCGAAAATAAATTACTGCTCATAATCACATCAAGATGAACATACAACTGCTTTGGTTGCTTAGTATTGCTGTATTCCCTAACATTATTTAATTTTTATTTTAGCGAAATTTTTCAAATATGCAAGATGGACATAAGTAAATATGTTTGGTGTTGATTCGATGGACAGAGATTTAGCAAACAATCTCTCCATCCATCCTTGGATATTGTTTTTTATGACTGTTACTTTGCACTACACTATTGTGTGATTGTGTGGTTGCACGCATAGCAGTGACTTGGTTTTTGTCTAAGTTGCTTGTGTTGCCGAGGTCTATCATTGTAAATGTAGCTAAGTTCTTATACTCTGCTAGCTTGTTTGATTTCATTCAGCTAGTCGGGACTACGTATTTAGTCTTACAGTAATTGTTGGTATTCAGTAAACTGAATTATTTTTTAACGGGTCAACAGAATCCTGCAGTCGAAAAAGTTTGTCCGTGAGTTAACTTAGAGTCTTAAATGTCACCCTAATCTCAGTCTTTAAGCATTCTACGCGGGATTACTGATGTCTTTTCTATTCTGCAATGCAAACGAGGTTTTAAACCGCTTGCTTTTTGTATCACAATCATCCCTTACACTTCTTGAAGTTCTATGAATTTTCGGATGAATTTCTGAGGCTAAAACTTGATTAGAAATACATCTGTGATTAGTTTTATCTCTTTGCTTAGGTTTCTAGGCTTACTTATTAAAATCTTGCTTCGATTGCTTAAATACTGAAGTAAACATGCCTTTACTTGCTCGAAGTGGGATGGCCTAGTGTTTAGATACCTATTTCAGTTCTATGTTTCTAGAATCTGGTAAAGTAGTTTGGAGGGAGAGGTTGATCACGGAATCTTTGCTAATCGAATCAATACCATGGACTTCCGATGAGAATGATCTAAGGCTCATCTTGGACACTGAATTGAAAACTGAACTACCATTGAAATTAAGCAATAGAAGCTAGTAAAACGATATAAACTAGACAAGAAGGTTGTATGATTACTTCATTATGATAAATAAAAAATTTCACACTGCCACAATGCCCAAATTCTCATGTACTGATTCGAATTTAATTGTTGTTTTTCATTCTCACTGTGAGATCATTGCCCGAAAACTAGATTATATGACTAGGTATCATTGCACTCTTTAAACACAGATATACTTTAAATTTGAAAATGAAGTGGTCGAACAGTTATTACAGGGTATGAGGTACTCTAATTGCGTCATGGCTGATGGCAATACAAAGTTGACTGCAGCGAGTTATGAACCCATGATTTACTGGTTTAAAGTTTAATACATAAAGCAGTGAGTCGCATTTACTTTTTTCATACCTTTTAGATGAAGCCTCAAGATAATAAACTTTGCTATTGACGAAACTTTGCTGATATATTCGTATACACCAGAGTTTCTGATTTCGTGACATTTTACTAATCAGTAAGAGCTTTTAAGGTTTACAGCCACTTTTTATTCTGATTTCGCTTCTGGCATACTATTGGCTGCAATTTGATCTGTTGATCTGAAGGATTTACGCTTACTGTTCCTGAGCAAAACGCTGCATTGTATTGATATTATGGTGAAAATGTTTACTCGATGTTACACATATCTTTCAAACAAAACCCTTTTTAACAACACTTACCCATCTATCTTTATGATTGTATTCAACATGCATATATATATATATATATATATATATATATATGTATAGTGTCTTTTTTAAAAATGCACAGAAACAGTCTTAGATACTACATCTACTGGGTCCGAGACCCCGTTATTCACGCAAATTGTGAATTGATTCTTTTTTATTTAAGCAGAATGTTAAGAAATACTTCCTTTGCAAATTTAAGTAATTTTATTAAGGTAATAATTGCTATGGTGTCCTAATCTCTTATTCTGCACAACAAATGAGTTCAAACACAAATCAAAAGATGTGTTTTCCACAAGACTCAAAGTGCACCATGTAAGATAGTTACCCTTATTTTGTTTCAATGTCATTTTAAACATCTTTTGCAGGTTCAGAGGTTTTTAATTTTTTGTAAATTTATGAGAAGACTTATAGTCTTTCACAGTGCTATGATTCTCCCTATCTTTTTTTATATGCAATTGAGTTGCCAAAGTCTGTCGAGTACTTATTACACCTTCTTGTAAAGAAATGATGTCTCATAAGGCATAAGTAATTCCAAGACAGTTAAAATTCAGATATTGAAGTTTATTCACTTAAATGGAAGGACTCATCTTGTAATCAAGAATATGTACATGCATTTATGATGTGTTCCTAATCAGTAATTAAATTCACCGAGAAGTCCTGATTAGATGAATATTTTCAGATGAAGATCAGTTTTTCGATAATCAAAAACAGCAAGTTTTATCATAAGATGAAGATATTTGAAAGTGAGTCAGGTACAATGAATTCAAGGCTAACAAGCAATTTATGTGAACCTGGTGTTAATTTATGGATCGTCATATGTGCATGCTGACAGGGAAACAACAAAGTCCCCGAAAGTGATTGTTAATAAGTTTTTTAACTTGCAATATTATTTTAGTTTGTCCCAAAATTCTATAAAATTAGCCACTTAGTCCATGTATGAACATATCGATGAGACGAAACAAAACTAAATCACCTAGTAATAACATACGAATAATCTCACACATACATGATAAAAAGCCGAAAGTTATCTTACCAGATCACACAATTCTGAAGCATATTCCTGATATAAGGCCGTGGATGGGTCCAACAGACTGTCGTTCCACTGCACGGATTGATTCGATTTCGTCAGGGGTGATGAGATCACTAGAAGAGAATGAAACCACTGCTTATCACATTGTCTACACATTGAAACATGTCAGTTTTACAAAGGCAGTCTTGACCTGATTGCTATGTAGAGTGTGTTTATGCAATGCATCCTGCGTGTTGTGGTGAAGACTAGCCGCCCTCATCATGTGTGTGCATTCGCCTGGTTTCCTGGCACAACTCAGTGCAACAACCATCTCACTGTCAACTAACGATTCGACGAGCCTGTCATCATCCTCCCTTCTACAAATATTCCACTACCGTTGAAAGGCAATAAACAAGAGGCACGCAGGAACATTGAGGCATTACTGAACACTTTCTGCTTTCTGACTGTGACACAGAGGAGTGACATCAGGACGGAAATCAGTCAACGAGTACATGTGTTCGTTCAGGAAATGACTGTGCTTTTCTAGTGTAGAGTGGATGTTGTGTTGAATTGTAAATCATTGGTCTAGCCATTACACGACGTTTCGCATGACATCTATTTACACGAAATGCAACTCTTAGTCTAATAAGCAGTCTTCGCTAGTCATCATCATTCGACCACATCATACTGGAATGCATTCCGTCAAAAAGTGATCCCTGTCATCGCGGAAACCGATCAAAGAATTATACATAAGATCTATCAGTGTATACAGGCCGATTATTTTACTTACATTTAACGATATTTTGTTGAGGATTTATCTTACTGTACTACTGTTTGTATAACTCAGTTCAGTAGGAACCCTTTACTAATATCCATATGATACATATGGGTCCGAAATAAATAACTTTTATACGCAATTGTCAGGCATAAATTCATTTACTAGGTGTAAACTCATTATGGTTTCAGCATGTAATTTATTTGCTTAAATCCATGATCCAGAGCAATAATATAACGGAGACAGTTAACATTTATATTTGTCTTCTACAGTATGAAAGTTGCGGGAAGGGGATTGTTTCAAATGTGTACATGAGACATTGCCTTATCATAGGGTTTCGATATTGTGAGCATTTAGTGTCATTGGCAAATAAAAGAAATCTCGTAATAAAGAATTCACCTTTGTCCTCATAACAGACTAAATGTTGGAAAAATTCTGCTGTAGACCATTTACTTGGTCAAGAGTTAAGTCTCTTTTTTGAAAGACATCATTTAGCCAAGGGCATACATTTACATCTTGTGCCCCACTGTCACTATCCTATTCACTGTAATAGTTTTTGTCTCACAAAAATATCGTGATCAAAAATTCTTGCATCATCCAACTTAATGAACACCTCATTTGACCAACACTGAATACTATGCGTTTTGTGACGGCCGGTAAAGATGTAAGAGACATTTTTACAGATTTGGGATGAATTGTCAGAGAACGGTGTGATTCTCATCATCCATGATACATTTCTTCAACGCTAAATCAAATGAATGACAGTGTTATTAAGTAAAGTGATAAATTCCACTTAGAAGTGGGAACTGAAAAGCAATTACTTCTTTTTTCAACTTACCGAAGGATACTGTCTTCACGATAACACCTTGCATTTCACATTCATCCAGTTCGTCATATATTGATAAAATGGCAACAACCATACAACCATGTTGAAATTGAGTAGAAAGAAAAGATTCGAGTGTTAATTCAGCCAACTTTGAAAGCAGTTAGACGTCTGAATGAATACCACTCTGAGAACTATACATGAGTCGTGAATCGAATGTGTTTACATTAAGATTTTCAATGTTTCAAAGCAATTACATGAATCGGTATGATGTGCTATTTCTGACTTTTGCTACTACATATGTAAAACCATACCAACTTTATTTAACTTTTATTTCAGTTGTTTGTCACTTAAGATGAAATGGTTAATTCACAGCTAAATATACCTGTCAAGAAATGTAGATGTCTGAATGGTATACCTGAAGATATAGTAACAGTAATATCGAAAATTGATGTAATTCATGATCACTGTAATGTTTCAGTTGAACCAAATGATATTCTTCCACAAAAGTCGAAGCTTCTCTCGATGTGTTAAGTTTTCCCATTCACCAAAGGACTTATAAATATTACACAAACTTAGCTGAGATTTCTTAATCGGATCTTAAATTATACCGCATTTACATATGCTAATACTTGCAGCGTATTCCCATCAGGCAAACTAAAAACCAATTCCAGAGAACCGTTTCAAATAGTTATCTCGGTAGTGAGTAGGCTTACAACATTGAAAATGTAACTGTCATGTAAATCTATCCATTAACTTGGTCATGAAGTAAATGCAAAATCATCAAGACCTTTTCCAATATAGCTATTCGCTGTTAGAAAAACTGTCATAAATTTCAGTGAGTACAGAGACTTGAATAATACCTTGATTTCATGAACTCTTTTTGCTTTTTAACTATCATAAATATATAACAACCATTTGAGAATCTTTGTAAACTGATTATTTTCGACAGTGTAACAAATGTATTTATGATTCCAATAAACACCTAAGTCGATTATTGAATAATAAGTTAACACTGACTGCTCAAAAAGAAATGCTTTGGGGGAAGAAAGTAAATCGCTTCTAGAATCAGTAGGAGATCGGGTATTATTGGAAAGTGAGATATACTGTTTTGTTTCCTTACATAGGATTATAACTGTTGCTTCTAATAAAATCCCAACTATGAATGTAAAGTACCTTTCGATTGATATGAGACGATATAAGGTAAAGATAATTCTCCAGTCTTCTTCAAATAAAGTTGAAGTGAAACCTTGGAATCGTAGCTTCCTCATTAAATTTAAGAAAAAAAATCATTTAAAATAGAAATTTTGGCTACAATCTATTCTGTGCTCAGCCGAAAAAACTAATGAGATGCTACTTAAAGTCTAGTAAATAGCAAACTTCTGTGTCATTAGGTCATATTTTCACAATGTAAAAAAATCCAAACAGTACCTATTAGTTAAATACTTGACATACCTGTTGTATTCTCTGTTGTAGATGAAATAAATGAAGAGAATCCATATCATTTGGAATCAATTAACCAGAAAGAAACCATTGTCGAGTGAAAATGATTTTAGTGGTCAAACAGGAAAAACAAAAAGGGTAATAAAACAACAGTAAGTGAAGTTTTACTGACTTATATACAACTTAGGAGCAATCTTATTCTCCACATTTAATTATAGTGAGTAAAATTATAATAACGCGTAACAGAATCGTATGATTTTTGAATCTTTTCATGAGGCATAACACCTACAGATTAAATCAAAAATATGTCAAACGGTAGGAAAAAAAGCAACCTAATAACAATTGTGACTTGAAATATAGGACACCCTACAAAATTATCTGCTTGTTGTGGTTGTGGTGGTGCTGGTGGTGGTGAGGCTGACGCTCGGAGTGCTGGAACCACTGCTCTCGGAGCTGGTCGCCACCATCTTCCTGTGGTTGGACATGGAGGTGGTGATTTAGTCAGTCGACAGCATGTAGGCCAGCTAGTCAATGGTGTTGACGGGTTGACCATCCAAGACTGCATTGTCTGAGGTGACTGGAGTCGTCGAGCTGTTTGTCGATGCTCCGGTGCTCAAGACGATTGTGTATTGTGGGGTGTGGGGCTCAGTGGTGTCGTGTGACACAGAGCTGTATGCTGTCGGCGTCCACGTACTGAGGCTTGGCACTGTCTGCGCTGGCTCATTGCACTGGCACTCCCACTTGCGCTTGTCCAGCTGATGTGTCTTGGTGCAGTAGACATTTTGACTGGTGTTGTGGTGATGCAAACACTGTTTAGTGGAGTGGACATCGTGCCAATATCTGTTGTCAGTGTGGTTGTGGATTCTTCTGTGTTTACGTCTTCTTTGATGTTTATTTCTGTATTGTTTCGTTCTTCGTTGGTTTCGCTTATTGGGGTTTTTTCTTGGTTTTCTGTCATTTTTTGTTGTTTCATTTTCACTGTTACTTCTCCTTCATTTTGGTTTTTTGTTTGTCTTTTAACAACGCTCCTATTTTCGTTATTTGTTCTTATTCGTTACTTTTTCCTTTTTTCCCTTTTCTCGCTCATAATTTTTACTGGCCTCCTAATTTTGTGGTTATTGTTTCTTTTCATTTCTTTGGTTGTTTGGCTTGGTTTTTTTGTTCCTGATTTTACGGCATTATAGTTTTCGATTTTTCCTAGTCTTTTCTGTATTTCTGTCATCACATTCTCAGTGTTTCTCATTTTTCCATAGTTGTCAAATAGCCGTATGATGCTAAGTTATTGTGTTCATCTTATGTACATCTGATATTTTATTAGGCAGCGTAGAGTGAAGAAGAACCAAAAAAGAATGTTACATAATGAAATAAAAATGAGTAACTCTAAGAGCCACTCTAGCAACTACTTAAATAACCAACTAGGTTTCCTTATTTTATGAAAAATTACTAATTTAGCCTAATCGACGAAGTCTAACTGGCTATCCCGCTAGTTGGTAAGCTGACCTTCAAAGTCCCTTATAAAAATTTAGGATATTGTAAGAAGAAATTCTAACATATAGCATTGTAAGAAGGATGAATGCTAACAAGATTATTGTTTAATTCATTCAATGAATGAGACATTGTAGCTTTATGCCGCAGCAACACTTCTTACTAATTACAGTTGGAGAAACTGTATCGTGAGTTTCCTCCCTATAAGCAGGACTCAAATGTTTGGGCATTCTGAGATTCCCCTTCGTGAAACTTTGCCATAAGAAATATACTCTTTATCATGTTCGTAACATAATAGTCACGACTGATAAATTGCTAACTAATATCCACACTGAATTTTCCGGAATCAATATACTGTGATTTCATATGTATAAACACGAAGGCTAAAGTGTATCCAACAGCGATCCTAAATGATCGTCACAAAGCCCAAGCGATTCGAACAAAAAATTACCAACTAAAGTTCAATAAAACTATCAGCTTTCTGCAAACAGAATGCATTATAATGAACCAAGTGGTTCAGATGCAAACATAATATTTGAACGTGAACTGGGTCACAATTACAGTGAATTTAAAAGCAACTAAACAATTAATAAAATAACGAAATGCGTTTTTCTATTTCACAGAAGAAACTACTTTTATAGTCAAGGTAAACCTATCTGAATACTTTAATAGTTATGTCTTTTTGAGATGAATAGGGATTTTTTAGTTTAGAGGTAGTATTCATCATGGACTGACATCAGTTGGGGAACCAGTGAAAATCTGAGAGCACTGGACAACTGTTTCGTCCTGGTCTGAGACTCCTCAACAGTACGTACCCACAACCCGACTACGGATCGAACTCAGGACCTTCAGGTTTCCAGATGGATATCACAAAGCTCTAATGAGAAGCCGTGACCTATGGAGTCAACCGGTCGGAAGTGAAGTGAATGCTAACTGAAAACCTTAGGTGATAGTCGCTCCATGTCGCGAAGTGACAGAAGTTGGAAGTTGTGAACCACCAGAAACCGACCCAGTTGCTGAATGGTTAACGCATTCGTCGTGAAACCTGAAGGTCCTGAGTTCGATTCGCAGTCGGTTTGTGGGTAAGTACTGTTAAGGAGTCTCAGAATGGGACAAAACAGTTGTCCAGTGCTCTCAAATTTTCACTGATTCCCCAACTGATGTCAGTCCGTGATGAATACTGCTTCTACTTTAATAGTTGTTAGCGGGGCAGTCAAAGCTGAGTGAGTCTAAAGAGCATCTTTAAAACCAGTGAAGAATCTAATCCATTTGCTGTCGGAGAGAACTAGAACGATCTTCACAAGTGAAAGGTTCAGAGATGAATTAAAAAGATCTTGACAAGTATTCTTGTAGAACAGATTTCCCTCAATATTCAGGGATAAGAATCTAAAAGGTAAACAACACACTTAAAAATTCCCCAAAATCGCAAAAAACATTGATGTTAATTTTAGTGAGGATAATGCAGCAAAAATACCTAGTCGACAGAAAGGTAAGATCAAGAGAGAACTTGATAATACTGCCTAACACCCCAAGTTGCTCCGGCTTATGCCACCACATCAGGTGAGAACACACTAAGATGAAAGGTAACGAAACAAAGAGGAAAGCAGTCAAAAGTGACAGATTGTCTTTAAAAGAAAGCATGAAAGAATACTTAAACTCACTTTGACTATTTGGACGACGATGATTTGGGGTTACATCTGCTGCAGCTAGACTGATTCTGAACCATATCACCTACAGTCTTCATCCACTGGTTTCTGTCGTCAAGTGAAATCCAGATGAGAATGTGTAGTACCCCACATAGATCACACCAGTTGTCAAATACTTCATGGACTGATGCCGTGTTTCAGTTTGGTCACCTCTAACCCTTTTCTAACCTGAACTTATTTCAGTTGACATTATGAGATAGAGCAAACAATGACTGGGCATGTGTAAATGTATGTCCCAGACAATCCATTGGATTAGGGTTTAAAGTCTCATCAACTGATTTTTCTTCCTTTCCAGAACTCAAAGGTCCAAATCCCACGACGCTGACGTGATGGCACCACGATACACCGCCTCTGCTACAATGACAACCGTAGTCCAACACCTGAAGTCTCCTTATACTCTCTTCTTTAGTGGCCTTTTTCCACAGCCATATAGTAGAAAACACAACTGTAAAACAGACCACTTGGCCTGGAATAGTTGACATTTGATTCATAGATGCGTTAGGGATAAACCGCTGCTTTTGACCATATTAATATGTGTCTGTAAAGTCAGTTTAATGTGAGGGACAAAGTGTGCACTCTTTAACCGCACCTTTCAACATTATCCAGACTGTATATTAATGATGGATGGTGGCTAGCAGTGGAATCCAGAGTACACGTTTTTTCCTAATTGTGACTCGTCAGCTCGGTGTACCTGCCTCCCAGTGAGCGATGTTGTTCCCACTTACGCTGGAACTCGAGACCCATTCCTTCAAGCACCAAGCAACATTACTACCCAGCATGGCTATCAAAAAATAGTGCGAGTCTATAAGAAGTTCAACGCTTGAGCACTCAGCCAACTAATGCCCCATATCTCCACCAGAATCCTATAAATTTAGACCGGAAGGTTCAAAAGAGTATGGTATTATGTGCATGACAGAAAAGTTGGCGATCCGCCGACTTAAGATCAGACTTTATGTACAGAAGAAGTACTTCCAATCTCTCCTTTCAACCTCCTTATACAGTAGGAGATTGGGGTCAATTTCTCACTTTCATAATGGATACAATTTGATCTTGTTTCATTTTTTTATTTTACCAACCCACTGATTTCAATTTATTGAGTTGACCACAATCTCACAGATGCCACTTCCTTGGGTGTTACGTAATCTGTCAGCCAGTTTTGTTTACCTCTCTCATATTTTGTACCTCTCTGTACAACTGTGTGCTACGTGTTATATAGTAATTTCGAAGCGCAACTTAAGCTTATTGACCTCTTATTCAAAAATTAACTTGTGTGCTGATAAACATTGTAGTTTAAGAATGTATTCACCTGTGGAGCATCTGTGAAACCAAAGTATGAGAGGTGAGGTCCTATGTATCAAACCTTCTGGGAGTCGGTGATCAATGGCGCTATCCTGGGACCACTTAGTCTCTATTTATGTGGTGTTCCTGGATTTCGTGATGGCTTTTGGCACAGTCTCGTACACCATTCTCACACGTAAAATCTCAAGTCTGGGTATCGGTGGTCAGAGACCATCGTGGCCGGATGACTATTTAGACGGTACAGAGGTCTGCACATATGTCAACAGGGTATATTCAACTTACAGAACCTCATCATCTGGTGCTTCAATTGCTGTTCCTTCTTTCGTAAACCATGTACCTCCACAGTCCCAACTTACAGAAGGCATCCTACTCTCTCTGTCATACTCACCTTTCTCACACGACCATGAGGAACACGAGGGGTTACTACTCACTGAAAAGATAGACGACAATTCCAATAATCCAGAAGACGCCTGTGCAGTACTATACTTCATGCACAGACAGCTAGCTGTTCTCACCCCGGAACTCTTTCTAGTGCTCTGGAAGACTTAAATACAACCTCACTTAGAGGTCCATAACGTCACTGCACCACTATACCTGAAAAGAGATGTGGATCTCCTCGAGGAATTCCAGGGGTGAGCTACGAAGATTATTGCTGAAATATGGCACATACTCTATCGGGACAAAATGAAGGATGCAGGGTTTTATCCACTTAGTTACCGAAGGTTATGTGGCCACTTGATAACGGCTAACAAAATACTTAGTAATCCAAGTCACCCGAGTAGTGGAGTCTTACCGAATGGTCACTGTGGTAATCCTCTTGGAAACGCAAATAGAATCGCCCATAGAAGGACAAAATCCATGCGTGTTAACAGTTTTTCTCTCTATGAGTTTGCGGGCATTGAAACCTGAATTGCTACTGCTATGTCTATTGGCAACTTTAGGAGGAGGTTGTACAGCTATCCAGCAACACACGACTTGCATTTACCTGGTTGAGATACGGGCTAAGCTAAAACAACCAACTAATTTCACATCATTATAACACCGTCACCTTCGAAATGACTTTATTTTTACTGCCATTAGTATCACGAATTTGACTCAACCTTATACTTCCCTGTTAGACATCTCACCTACAGTTACCATACCCCAGTAGTAACGTCGCTATTATTATTATTGGTCCCTTGGGTTCTTAATGGAAGATAGGGCTTCACTAGCACGCCTCCATTACACTCTCTTCTCTGCAAACTTTTGGACCTGGCTCTACAACAGCCCACAAGCTCTCATTTCCTCCTCACACGATCTCCTCCATGTCACCCTCGCCCCACACGCCCAACTCGTCGCTTCCCGTGGGGGTTCCACTCGAGTGCCTGGCCTGGCGCGTGATGTCCCCAGTCAGCCTTCTCAGTGTTTGTCCAATCAAATCTATCTCCACTTCCTTCTGCATATTTGTTCAGTGATAGTTTCTTGGTTGGTTCGTTGCCAGTCCAGAGCTCCTTATTGCTTATTCTTTCTGGCAATCCATCTGGTCTTCAGTATCGAGCCAGTGTAGGCGGCAGTTGTTGATGAGTGTCTGTAGCTTGTTGGAAATCCCTTTCGTAATGCGCCAGGTCTCTGAGCCATACAGAAGCACTGACTTGACATTGGTGTTGAAAATCCGGATCTTGTCCCACATGCTTGGTGCAGTAGATCTCCACACTGGTTTCAGGTTAATGAACGTCTGTCTTGCTGTCTTTCCGATCCTGACTTTGACATCCTCGTCTGTGCCACCGCCGCCTGTAGTTGAAACAGTGCTGCCTAGATAGGTGAAAGAGACTACTTCCTTTAAGTTTCTCCCGTCGATGGTGATTGGAGCTTGTTGTTGTTGTTGTTGATGGTGGTGTTTTTCGGGTATCTTCATCACCTCTGTCTTCTCTATATTCACTTGAAGTCCCGTCTTCGCTGCCATGCCTCTTCTGCCAACTCGTTAGTTTTCGTCTGTAGATCTTCAAGTTTGTGTGACATTAGACATAAGTTATCGGCGAAATCCAGATCTTCTAGGAACTTACCCCGGTCCAGCGTAAAGCCCTTTTCTTGCTCCTTACTGTTTGTTGCATGATTCAGTCGACCACAATCAGGAATATCATGGGTGATAGTAGACAGCCTTGTTTCACTCCTGTCTTCACTTCACTGCAAAAGCATCACTGAGCTTCCCATTGTGAATTACTTGGCATGTGGCATGCGTCTTCATATAGTTGTTGAATGAGGTTGATAAAGGTTTGTGGCATTCCGTAGTAGTGAAGCAGTTTCCAAATTACCTCTCTGTCGACGCTGTCAAAGGCCTTCTCAAAGTCGATAAAGTTGAGGTCGAGATCCAGTTGACTGACATTCTACACTCTGTTCTATGATGATGCCCAGTGGAGCGTTGCAATTCGGTCTGCACATGATTTGTACTTCCTGAATCCAGCCAGCCTGTTCCGGTCACAGTTTTGAATGCAGCGCATCCTTCAGCCTCTCCAGGATGATGCGGCTTAATATTTTGCTTGCTCTGGGTGGGCAGGAGAGTGATTCCGCACCAGTCCTTGGAAACACTGAGGTCTCCCTTCTTCGGCAGTTTCACAAGGTAACCCTTCTTCCTATCAATAGGCAGGTACCTTTCCTTCCTTCCACACCTTCTGCAATAGTGGTGTGGCTTGAGCACGTCCGCCGTTGTCTCTGCATCTGTTTTCAGTGCTTCTGGTGGAATTCCATCTGGTCCTGTTGCTTTCTCGCATTTCAGTAGCTTTATGGAGTTCAGGACTTCGACTTTCGTTGTAGGATTTATGTTCACTTGTAGTTCTGTGGCTGAACTGCAGGTGGTATTTCTGGATGAAGTGCAGGTGGTGATGGTGGTCTATTCAAGAGCTTTTTGAAGTGGTCAGCCCATTGTTTCCTTTGTTTCTCCTGTTTAGAAGTAACCAAGTTTCTCTCACTATCTTTCATTGGTTTAATCCGTGTTGTCCAGTGTAGTGTTTTAAACATTGTACTCAGTTCCTCTTCTCGTCGTTCACCCTTGCACTGCACTGGTTTATCTTCTGCTTCACCATCCTCCTCTCCTCTCTCTCTCTCTCTCTTATATATATATATATATATAGATTCCGAAACGAATATAATACGCGCTTGTTTATCGACTTTTCTCAAGTACTTCACGTTTTCAGGTTGGTGTTCATCATGAACTGATACAAGTTGAAGGAACACTGGAAATCTGGGAACACTGGTTCGCTCTAGTGTGCGTCTCCACAGTAGTGAGCACTCACGACCCCCATAAGAGGTCGAACTCAATACCAGTATGTTCTATAGCCAGTAAGTCACCATGATCTATATTTTTTACTCTTGTCAGTCCACGACACAGCGCGACCACCATCCAATGGTGCTGTTGACTAACTGTTCTCATGCTTGACTTGGTTGGCCCACTGGTCACGACTTCTCATTGAAAATTCAAGAATCCCCTCTCGAAGTTGGTCACCAATAAGCACTAGATTAATTCACTTTGGAGGTTTTGTGAGGATTTACTAATTTATTTAAAGTTTGGATTCATCATGGACTGACATCAGTTAGAGTAACTTTGGAAACCTGGGAGCACTGGCCAAATGTTTCATCGTAATATAGGTGCTCACTGCTGAGAAGTCCTAAAAGGGGACGAAACAGCTACCCTGTGCTCCTAAGCTTTCATTGCTTTTCCAACTGGTGTCAGTCCATGATGAATTCCAACTTGAAATTAATAAGTAAGTCCCCACAAAGCCTCAAAATTGGATCCAAGTTTTCTTTGTTTTTCACTCCTAAAAAGCAGCAGAGGTCGTGGATATTCTTGGACTGGACCCTGAGTTTTAAATGGAGAAGAAGTGAGCCTAGTTTTTGACTTAACTTCATTTCATGTCGTTGCTTTTTGAATTTCTTTCTCTTGCTAGATTTACCTTTGCACCCTTTAACAGAATTATCATTATTGTTTTTACATATAGTGGCTTCTCCATATTAACTATACCCTTATAAGGAAAAATCTATTTCATTTATCTTAATTAGCTTGTCTCATTCATACTAATTAATTCGTTCTTTACCTATTCCGTCTACCGCTTTTCATCTCTTTACCAGGTGAATGGTTCCTATGAACAGTTTAAGAATCTTACATAACCCTATTTTGTCGTTGTTCAACACTTAGTTCTCGAAATACTATGATTGAACCTATCACTATTGTTATTTTTTTTTCTATTTATTATTTAACAGTAATGCACAACTTGAGAATAAATTTGTTAGAAATAATCCTGTTCGCTGAATATCTTATTTTTGATATCACAATGAAAATTGCTAGGCTACAGTAAAAGAACAGCCAATAGCTAATAATATACCAAACAAAATCACAACCACACCGTAGAAACACGTACACATTGCTTTCATTGATTGGAACGGATAGCTAAACGAAAGTGAATGATTTAATGTCCAAAAAATAAGTATTTTAATCCCCATACTATCAAATAACTTACGTGAAGTTGTCATCAATGTATTATACTGATCTGTTTCATTTGTTAATGATGAAAATGATACTACTTCTGAACTAGCAAAGAGATCAGTTTGTGCTGTCAGTTGACTAGCATAATCTGTACTTAAATTAGACTGTGTAAGAAGTTCAGTTTCACCATAAGCATCTGTAGAATAAAACGTTTGCGGTTCTGTAACTGTTGTCTGTTCGTCAATATTCATGAGTACTAAAATATGGCAAGATAATGAAATAAAAGTA
Organism: Heterobilharzia americana; assembly: GCA_944470555.2. Taxonomy (NCBI): domain Eukaryota; kingdom Metazoa; phylum Platyhelminthes; class Trematoda; order Strigeidida; family Schistosomatidae; genus Heterobilharzia; species Heterobilharzia americana. Next base: position 43,504,111 of record OX104129.1, on the reverse strand, counting down.
TAATGATTAAATTGTATTAAAGTTTAACTAATAAATAAGTCGCATATCACGAATATCCAAGTTAATACTACCACCTACTTCGAAAAGATATTCATAGTTATGACAACAGTTACTCAGCGTGTGCAGTTGAATAGAAGACAGATTAGAATCATTAGGATTTAGTAGGTGTTCTCATTAATTGTACTATAATATAATTTAGTCCGACATTCAAAAAATATATTTCAGTTATAATGTTTACTCAAGTGAATAACTTGTAAGATTCCTAGTACGGTGATAAAAAGAACACTGGTAGATAGAACGCCAACGTAAATTCCTTTCTCGATGTCCAACGGTGATCGTATCGTTACTGGTTAGTTACGGTATGAATAATAAAAGTAGGCTTGTGTAAGGTAGATAATATTGTCTAAGATCAATACATGACAACAATCCACACTGATTTATGAGACTTTCCGTTTACAGTAGGATTTGCAAACCAGTGATTTTTAGTGCTCAGCTTTGTGTAAACTTAAAAACGTAGATATTATCAAACAGCACCTAACTACTCTGTTCAACTGGAATTCCACATGATGTCATGAATACGATGTTGTATTGTTCTGCCGTTGAGTGGATCAAAATGGTCGGTCTCTGTTGGCATGTAGGCTTTTGCGAGGATGCCTCGATATTATATATATATATATATATATATATATATATATATATATATATATATATAAAAACCGTACCGGTCCCCTAGAAAGTGACCTAGCGGATAACCCTCTGGCATTTGAACAGATCGGCCACAGGTTCGAGTCTTAGTAGGAATCACACCGCTTACTGAGAGGCAGGTGCATCCAGCCGACCACTTAGCCTCAAGTAGGATGTAGAACATGTCCCGAATTCCACCACTAGCCACCATCCACCAATAACTTCTAAGTGTTACGAATGTTTTCAACTATTTTAATGGAATTGAAAAAAGACACTAGTGGTAATTCTTTGATGACTACTTTGGTGTGGTTACGATGAATAAAAAAGAGTTCTTCAGAAGATAAGTCAAATATGGATGAATTAATAAAAGTGTATGATCGCAAAAGTGGTATGACAGATGCAATCAAAAAAAAGGGCGTTAATGAAAAACGCATAAAACAACTACGAAAAAGCAACAACGGGACCTACAATGAAATTAAAACTACAGATCTCACTCACTGTTCATTAACGTACAATCAGAAATTAATTAGAAGGATGTGTTGATGAGACTGTATCTATCTATGATTAACAGCTATATAACAAGCTCGCGCTCTCTACACTTCCAAATCCATTTTTCCCCTGGCTAAAAAATGAAAGACTTGAATATGTTGGAGTGATACATGATATCATTGCTTAAAACCCCTTTCTTCACTAGTTTGCTTCTTTGTATTACGGTGAATATTATAAATTAACACATAAAGTGTCGCATAGTTAAATTCCAAGCGGAAAAGGTTTCTGCTTATGTAGACTGGAGCCAGTGGTACGAATTTCTTTTAAACATAAAAGTTTTGCATCTTTCTCTACCTTGGTCACCCGTATGACTTATCTACACTTGTTCACCTTACAAACTGTTATCATTTATATGAACCTTGATCAATATTCCACCGCATAGTTTAACAAGTATTCGGTGGTGAGTGAAAAGTTGACATTAGATATGTTGTATTTGTAAAAATATCAGCGTGTTTGAAATAAGAAATCTCAATGATATGCATATAATTCTAGTCCAAGCTTCTTCACGAAGAATAATAGAAATCTACATTATCATAGATTTATACAACAGGCCAAAACTCATTTAGTTCATCTCAATGTCCAGTGGTGTCTGGACTATAGTTGTTTCCCATTATGATTACTGTTATGATCATACTTAAGAAGCTCTAACCAAATTTCCCTGAAAAACGCTAGGATTCCTTAAGTCAAACATTCTGGGATTTATGCAAAAACACTTATGTCTAAGGTTGTCGAAAATTTGATAATTTGTTTAATATTCACTAGCAAGAAGAGTGACTAAGTGATTGTTGATGATAATTGGATACAACCGAAAGAGGTTAAGGTGGCTAGTACTGGAATAATAAAAAACAATAATAATGACCAGTTTTTAACCAAATGACAGAGCACTGAACTTCTTTATCGTTTACTTGGCCATGACGATTGGTATTCAACAGTTCGATGACGGGTTTACCCAACTGTACATCCACGGGAGCCATTGAGTTGGTTAAGTTAGGTAGCCATTTTTTAAACAGCGAAGCTAATGTTGAACGACTTTAGAATGTACATCATAACTTTGTTGCATTAGATTGTCTTCTTAAATAACTCCTCAGGTTCTGTGTCACACTTTCGCTGATGATGTCACTCTGAAACTGTAATCTTAATAACGGTGTTTATTTGGAGGGTATCGATACTTTGGTTTATGAATTGGATTCGAGGACTTTTCTGGACACCCATTAATACTGAGTAGATTACAATTAATTTGGAGTTCTTCATCAAAAGTATCATCTGAGTAGATAAGTCATTGCCCAACGAACCGAACATTTAACTAAACTTCTTTTATATTTCAGGGAAAAGAAGCTCAAGAATGTGTGTGTTGGCTGGTTGATGTTCGTTTCAGATATATCTTGCTTTGTATAATTCCGTCCATCTTCCTTATCAGTCAGATATCTAAGAAGATGAAGCTATCGTCCGTTTCTGTCTCAGTGGTGAAAGTAATCGCTAAGTAGTCACAAATAAATTATTCCGGTATAATCCTCACATTGTCCTCGTTCTCCAGAATCTTGAAATGACTATCAGAATTGAGATACCACCTGGTTACTCTTCAGTGGTCAATAAATGTTTCTAATCCAATCTTAGATGAGGTGAATTGTTCTTCGAATGGCTCAAAAGTAACTGATGTCGCTGCATCTATAAGTAACATAATTGCAGGTCTCTCAGAGGATATTGCTTCCCTCAAGTTTTCAGATATGCCTTACTGGCAACTGTTTACAAGCATGGAATCTAGGTTAAAGGCTTCCTTTCGACTGTCTCCAATCACCTTGCATCAACCAATATAAGTTATGATATTTTCACAACTTAATCAATCACTTGGTAACACTTGTTCCCAGAGTTATAAAATATCACTAGACTGATTAGAGCAAGAGTAAAACTTGTCAACTGCGGTAGCGTATGATTCAATTTACTGTTCACAGACATATATCATGACCATTAATAATTAACAAGCGTAATAGGCGCCTACTGTAGTGAGTGTTAGTGTCATTCTTTTCGCCATTTGAGATTATTTTCACTGTTTCTCTAACTTCATTCATCGTTGAGAGTGAAGTGGCTTAATTGTCAACCAATAGACATAGAAGTTTAGTGCTTTAAAAAGTTTACTTTTTTCAAAACAGTTTCACTAATTAAAAGAGGAACAAAAAAATGAGCAACGAATAATTTTTTAAAAATTAATCCTCTTCAGATTCTACAGTTGTAAACTGAAATCGTGCATTTTAATACAAACCAGGTTTGTAGTGAGTGCAATTTTTACAAGATAGAATGGTAGTTTGAGATTGTGAGCAGACCACCCTTCAGTGCAACCTTAAAGATGAACAGTTCCACTTACTAAATGAAATCAGAGAAAATTTGTTGAGAATAATATGCTCTATTCATAATATCTTCGGAAAAATAAATAATCTAAGATGAAGAGTTAACTCACCTACTATAATGCTGCTTGTTGAAGCAATACCGAATTCACTTGTACCGTTAGTGTTGTTTGCATAACTGATGATAGCTTCAGCTACAATTTCTGTTAGCGTTGAAACTGTCCCATATGTGTAAGTTGAATTGTTGTCGTTTTCGAATAATAAAGTAACGTTAGCTAGTACTGAACCCTGAATAAAGTCTACTGATAGACATTCTATACGCCAACCTTCCAAACTTGAAACATTTAAACTTGATTGGACCTATTTATTATAAAGAGAGTATTATCTCTGTCATTCTCATCATTTTTCACTATGCGTTAAAAATTATGTCTAAAGCATGCGAAAATGTGTTCACTAAATCGGTTTACGAGTGTATGATCAGATAGTATGTGAGTTTTCTTTCGTCTAAGTATGGAGATATGTACTTGAGTGTATGCAAATAGTGTTATAATAGGCTGTAAAACCTCAGAAAAAAGATGATGCAAACTAGACATTTTGAATGACAAAAATAAGTCTGTCAATCACATATTTTCACTGTAAAATGATGATTGCAATAAAGCGATCCAGAATAACTGCTGTTGTGTAATCAAAGTATTACATTAGTATCAGAAGCTCGATTTCATTCACGAGTCAGGCAATCATAACATTTATGTATACCGATAATTCACTAATTTTATTGTCTTCTGAGTTTTAGCTTTTCTACATTAAGCTATTGACATCAGTCCGAGTACCACTTTAATTGTTGATTCACAATTTCAACTCCAAATATCTATCGTGGTATCAATATCATGGTGTCAAGGATCGTAAGGTTTATCGATATCTAATCATACTTGAAGCTCTAGAACAACAAACTCATGAAAATCAGACAGCTTTCAAGCCTGGATGAAGATGCGTTTATCAAATATAAACTCTTAAAGAGGTTGCATAACACAGATTTGCTTACCGGTAGCCGACACATGTCATCTGTATTGAACTGAAAGAGGCATTTGGTTTGAACAAACGAAAAGAGTTGAGAGAGTGTCTGGTTTTTAAAGCGGTATGGTGCAAGTATATAACATCGTTCAAACATTTTTATTCAAGCTTGTGGGGAGTTGCTATTCTCAAGTAAGGACAACTACTAGTGTTCTCAAACACCATTCACCGTCACCACTATCACTTCGCATTGGCACAAACGTCCTGACTGAAACCACCCTCTACATATCTCACTTCCCAAAGAGTATCTTATTTCCTACACACTAGTCGCCTGGTTCGGAATTTAAAGACTATATAACCTTATGAGGTGGAGATGCTGACAGATTCTGAGTCTACTCAATACCTTAGGTAAAAAGGCGATTGTTCTACTGGCATTTTGCAAATGTCTAATATTATATGAACTTTTAAAACTAGTTTGCGCCGGCTTCCAGTTAACTGAAATAGAGCGAAATAATAAAACATTTTGATGACTTGATCTGTTTGGTAAGTTGCATCATTCTTAATCATCCGATAGCTGATACAGTCTCATATAACAGAGCTTATGGTAACAACAGGGTATTTGGATGACTGCCAACCACTGACTCTACTCCACAATAAATCACCCCATTCTTGTTGTGTGACAATATGACATTATGGTGGACAGTAGAACACATGACGAGTTCACAGAGTTTTGGCCACATGTATGTTATGGTAGCTATACTTGCATAGAATGATACTAGTGTATTGCTGATATCGGCGTTAGATGCACAATACCGGTAAATTAAGATCAGTCGGTTAATTAAGTTGTGAATTCATACTAACCAAGGTTAATTGGGTGACGTGCGCAGATAAAGCCATCTACATTGGTTTATGATATTAGGTAAAGTAGGATTAGAATAGCTATGACACTTGTGTCATCTAATTGGCTAGTGTTACTGCTGCTCAGATACCCGATTGAGTGGTTGCGGTATAATATGGTTACAGATGGTGAACCTTCTTGTAGTTCCCGATGTTAAGCACATATCAACCTGCGAACTAATTACTATCAAGGATGGCTGGCGTGTTCTACCTGTACTTCGTATGGGTTGCAGGCACATTTCAATTATCAGACTAACGTGTAGTATCAGTCTATATAGTCTGAACCTGTTGGTTTAACCAAAAATGGAAGTGTGGCCAACTATGTTGGAGCCCCCAAAATGATAGAAATCGGTGACAGAAGTCATTTGATGACACGATTTAAAATTGCTTACAGTGGTGCACGTTTGTGTACTCCTCTCATATACAATTTTTCAAACCTTTTATTGGATGCTGAAAATACCGTTGGAAAAAAATACTAAAGGGTGGAATTGAAAAATATCAATTCGGAATAGCCCAGGATTATTTATCACCCTTGAAGATTGGTGTTGAAAATGTCTAAGTGGCAATATCCTTTGAACCCATGTTCGTTAAATTACCAACAGGCATGTGAACCAGTCGCGAAAAAACGAGATCAAGCAGTTATTTGTTGTTCAGTTTAATTTAGTTTCAGAAGTTCCTCGCAATATATAAAAGTATCCATACGGACAATTGCATGCCTCCTAAATACACTATCTTTTCTAAAAGATCAGTGAGTCAAATAACATTATGGAATTTGTACGCGCATGCATCTGTTCAACTTACCAAATTACAAACATTCCTAGACATATTTTGATAGAGTTCAGAGTTCACATCATCTAAACTGTCATCCCATTGTAATGGTTCGCCTTCTTTGGCAAGTTGGAAACCTAACGCTATGAAAAACAAAACTACGTCATCAGTAATCACAAAATCGCGGGCATAACAGTGATATATAAATATACACAAGTTACCCTAACAAACTGAGATAATTTTGCAACATCATAATAGTCATAACTTACTGAAAGCTTAGACTAATCTGTTTGGAGAAAAGAAATACTCTTTTAAGCATTCAGGCCACAAGACTTATTCCATACCATTTTGCTGTCACAATTAAAAGCCTGAAGGATAGTTCCAGTTTTGAAGGTTACCATTTTCTCAAACTTTTCAAATAGTTACGAACTCAATTTTTCAAAATGTTTGAGGAACTAATGGATAACTAGTATTTACTACAGTTTTATTGAATGAGATCAATTTTGGAGGAAGGTTGAATGATTGAATCTAGTAACTGCTACGAAACACCCACAGCGAGAGACTTTTAACCATTTGACATGATTGAGTCCTATTTTGATTTCGCTTTTCTGGAAAGAGACTCTGAACGCAGGTTTCATGCTTCTTGGTAGATATCTACGTGAAGTCTGTTTTTCTTCACTCAGAGTTGAGCCAAAGGCGGCACCACTGTGCTGTTAGCACAACAACTGACTTAAGACGGGATTCGATGCAACATTCTCATACTGAGAATTATTCAGTCGATCATCATTTCTTTTCAGGTAATGATTGAGTTCTATCAACCATCTTCCAGCAAGGATCTCATACCTAAGTGACCAAACATACCTCATGACTTTGCAACAGTTGATATGGAGTTAATCTTTAGAACGCTTTTAACCAAAGCTCTGTTCTTGATAGCACTATTCATTCCCTCTTTCAACTACGAAATATCAAATAAAGCGTAACATCATCACACGTTAGTTAGCTTTACTGTTAAGTTACAAACGTCACATATTAGCAGTTAACGCCAGACTACGACGTTACCTACTATCGTATGAAACAGTGTTATCTGTTCTTCCGTACTTGCACTTACCATTTCATTGCTGTTTACTTCTACCACATCTACGAATATGATTTCAAGGTGCATATCATCCATGTTTACCTTTATACTCATGTCAACACTTTATATTCAAATCTGATTTCTGGGTTATTCACACCTGTTCACATATACTTATGACCAAATTTATTACATTTTCAAAAAGGCTTGCAGCGTACACCGATGTATTACTCACATTTTTAGATTAGGATTTGCGTTGGTTCAGTACTTCTCTAAGACTCGTAATAAAGGATACCTTGAGGTCTATCACACACTCAGATAAAATTCACTCATGATCTGGCACCACTATAAACATTAATGTTGCTACACATCGAATCACCACATAAGTATAATAGGTAATAATATAGATACAAAATGATTAGTGATAGTAGAAAGCCAGTTGGAAGTGTGATGTAATGGTTATGACCAAGATAAGATGTGGATGAATTTAGATTGATGTGATCAATTCTGAACCATATCATCAACAACCTCCAACCATAGGTTCAGTTTAAACCAAAGACTTCACTTGAATGGAAGTCTACATTTCTTGGCATGATAAAGATTAATCTGGATTGCGGCATGGTTCCATTTCAGATACTGGGGGTACGAATTCTACCACCACAAAATTGAAATTTAATTACGACGGTTTTAAGCAAATATGTAAGTTATTCAATATGTTACACACAGCGTAATTCTTAGTGCCTTATTTATTTAGACAGAGATGGATTGAAAGGCTATCCGTGTGTGAATTTATCGGGATGAAAACCTTGGGGATAAATCTACACAATCATAAAATAAATAGGGATACATTCTTCCTCTAGAGTTGGACGTGAACAGTTGATGATTTTTGGAGGATGATGGATAACCTTTTAAGCTGTAGTGATAAACTACAAGCCACCTTACACTAATTTATCTCTTCCAGCAGGGAAAGGAAGGAAAAAACTGAAATTTACTACCAATGTGATGGCTGAATTTCAAATTTCCTCATAAAATCAGGATTAACTGTTCGAACGTATCCTCGTCGCTTCGTAACAGCAGTCATGCATTCATAAATTAGGAAAAAATAATCTCAAACAACAGTAATAGCTCAAATATCTAATAGTATAAGGAGTTTATCGAATGGTAGGAACTAATGAGTTCAATGACTGTTTTAAACCTAATTCACGTCTAGTACAAATTACTGTTGTTGATAAATGTAGGTTCTTAACCAAATGTCTTGTTACTATCTTACCATTTCATCAGTCAGAAAGCAATGCTGTATAATGCAACGAAGAACATAACTCCATGAGTAATATCTTTTCTGCATAGAATTAACAAAATAGCGAAATTCCCGTTTTTATTCTGGATCGAACTGATTAAATTCTGTTAGTATATAGATTCCTAATCAGTTGCCTTGATACTGTTTGGTTATTTATTATGCTGCAATCTGTTTGGTGGGGGCTGACAGTAGAATTCAGGAAGCGGGTTTTGTCCTGTTGAGGAACCGTTAGCTGGATGTACCTGGATCTCAGTGAGTGACGGTTTTACCATCGAGACTTGAGCTCAGCGTTTGAAGTGACAGATACTGGGTTTGAGTGTCAGTGGAAACACCATCACTCTTCGAGGTACAGATACATCCAGCCAACTGGTCATGAATAAGACGAAACGCAGGTCCTGGATTCCAGTGTTAGCCACCGACAATCAAATCACAAAATAGCAAAGTTTTAAAAAGCATTTGCGGTATATAAGGAGTATTTAATACCTATAGTACACTAGATTGCTATACAGATGATATATTATTCAGTATACGTGAAAACAGAAGCAGTTGCAATATGAAATTATTGTTAACTAGTCAGGTGGAAAACTTACCTAGAACCTGAGTGTCTTTCGTACGTACAGGATATGTCACGACGTTGTTAATAGTTGAGTTTTGTGAATCCTCTTCTAGGTTTGTACGGGGAATAATTTGTGAAATGAAAAGAGAATTTAATGATTAAATTATCTAACAAACACAAGCAGTATTCAGTTTACGAAACACTTAGGCAGTAAGTCACTTTCAAACATTCCGATACAATTGATGCTATTACATGACACCTTAAATTCTGCTTTGATATTTGCTACCCAGCTTAAATAATTTCTTTGATTTTTAATAGAATTTCTTCCCCGTAATTGGAAATAGTGTGAATAGAAAAAGAAAAACTGTACATATCGAAGGGTAATACTTTTGTGGAATGACTGAACTGCCTGATTAAGTCTGAAGTAAAACGTTTAAACTTAATTTATAACCATGAGATTATGTCTTGTAAAAACCGTTCTGGCATGTGAAGATTTTTCAATGATCTTACTAGCAATAGAAAATTCAGAAGTGAAACCTATGAAAACTTTCGTGCTTTGAATGAGTCACTCATATGTAAACCTGCTAATGGTATCTTAACTAGTTCTTCACACATAACAGAAGGCAGCTTTCCTAAATTCAATGAAACACGTGTGCAAATGCTGAAAATCATAATAACCTTCGCGAAGCGTCGGACCAGATGGCATACCAAATATTCTTAAAAACATTGGAAAAACTGTTGCTTCGTGTGCCTGAATCTCCTTTGGAGGCTTTCAAAGATCCAAATCAATTTGCCTACAAATCTAGGAAGAGTACCTTAGCTGCAGAAGGGATTTTACATTATGATATCATTACTAGTCTAGACTAAGGTATTTAATATGTTAGATCTGCCTTCTTAAACCATATTTCTGCCTTAGACTCTGTCTCTAGACCTCTTTTGTTAAACAAGCTTTCCAGAAGTCACATTGAGTCCTGGATTGTAAACCTGGCTTGATTCTTATTTTTTTGAGTGAAGAAAGTACGCTATATTTAGGGGGAAGCGCTCTACCTTACTGCTTAGTAAATCCCATGTGCCTTAAGGTGTTGTTCTTTCTCCTATCCTTTCCTCTTTCTTTCTGCGTGACTTACCAATCTCAACCCGAGCTAACCTAGTCAAGTTAGCAGATGAACTGACAATATCCATACCGATCATCTTCTCTTTGGATTATTCTCAGTTTAATAATTTCTTAACCAAAACTGGTCACTGATCTTCTCTAAATGGCCTCATACTCCATCCCCCGAAATTGAGATGGTTAATTTCAGCCTAAGAAGTGAACAAGACCTTTTTAAATTGCTTCATTCCCGTGACTCTTGCCTTATAGTTTGCTCTGTTGTAGAAAATGTAACAAGCGTGATACATCTTGGCCTATGCTTTTCTCATATCTTACTGATTTCCAGAAAACGTCATCGCCTGACTTTTTATATAAGGAAATTCAGAATGTCTGGCATAACTCAACCTCCCCTTCTAAGTTTCAATAATACCTGTGTTTTGCCTATACTTACTTATTTTTCCTCGTATTCCTTTCTGCACTCCAGAAGGAAAACTACTCTGTATTAGTGTTAGTAGAGCAAGTGGTACACGGTACACAACAACCGTACTGATAAATATGGTCGTAGATAAACGTTTGAACTCGTGTAGACAGCTGATAAAAAATATGTTATATGATGACAATCATCCTTTGTATCGCATCTCTCTTCACAGCTGTCCTCTAGGAAGACAAGAAGCAAATATACTAAATTCTAAGCATGCACAATTGCATACGAAAATTCAATCATACCCTTAGTTAACTTGTGAATTATGTGGAGATAATCATGTTAGAAATGGTCTTATCAATCAACTTTGTAATAGATAACGGTTATCATCTCCCTCCAGTCATTAAAAATTTCAACAATCGTGTTGTTCTTCAATATGTATTGCCAAACAGCACCACTGTTAATATATATTTGAAAAATACTGTACAACGGGTAAACCGATGCAATATCGCATGCTGAAAATTCTATGCTGCAAACGTAATCATGATTAGTTATAAGGTAAATATATTATTGTTAACCACTGGTGAGGTTCTTAATTATAAGTTGTTTGTATAAATCTCAGTGTGTTTTAAATTCAGTCACTTGGTGTCCACTATTTGTGAAACCATCTATTGAAATCTTGACCACGATTCATATAGAGGTTCTTCAATGATTATAATGCTTAGCAAAAATATGCAAACGAAATATTTGGTAATAATTCAATGTGACTTCGCTTTTCTGGTCAGAGATTGCAAAATATGTGTGAAAGTAATGAAATATTCTTAGTTAGGAAGTATTGATCATTTGGTGGTTTTCCTAATGATATTACATCGACTAATCAAGGCAGATAGATGCCACAGGTCATTGAAAGTATATGGCAAAAAATGACTATTTTAACGTAATATCCGTTTATCCTGTGAAAAATAATTGCATAGATAGTCCTTAGCTACTCTGTCATGAAAATCTGGAATGTACAGGTAACAATGTACAGTAACGATGTTACTTAGCTATCGGGTGCAATTATGTGCGCTGGATGATGATAAGCCACACTTATTGTGTAAGGATTGATGATTCAACCCAGTTATCTGAACCTCAATAGATGAGGTAAAGTTCAAAACCGTAAGCCAGTGAGTGGAATTAAGCTAAATAAACCAGCTCCAAGCAACGATTCTGACGTAAATTAGAGTTATAATAAACCGGTAAATAAATACACTAAACATATGGGTTTCTGTTCCTGAAACAGCAAGAACAGCCAGACACTTAGCAGCTCAATTAACTATGGTTAGCAAATCACTGGTCGGATAAACAGACAACATATGTGGTAATTAAGTTGTTCCACTAAAACTAAATCCGCATTCTGATAGTTTTGAACTACATAATTTTACTAATACAGTAATTAAACAGTCGTTATGAATTAAGCAGCTAGTTGTTTGATGTCACAATGCTTCCGTCCTTGCATCGCTACACATTCATACCTAAATAAATACAGAGTATGATGTTTACATGCTTCCACTGCATAGAAACATTCAGAAATATAGGTCGGTTATGAGGTAACTAGTCCAAATTATGCACAGAATAATAATCATTGTTTGTAAACGCCAAGAAAATGTTTTGAAAACGAACCTTTCACGCAAATATAAATAATTAAGTTTCCAGGTCAGCCATTTGACAAAGCTTATCTGTGTCCCAAGTGGTTTCTTTAACGAACGTTGGCGCCACTGTTATAATCACCTGAGACAAGTTTACTTCTTCGAAGCAAATAAGCACACTTCGAGTAACTCATTTTGTTTTAATTGTCGTATTTCTCAAGCTCATTGACAGAATTCCTCATTTCTAACATAAACTAGCGAAACAGCTTTTTAGCCTATGATGTAATCGACTCAAGTACTCGACTGTCTGTTTATTTATATAACTTATTCTGAACCAACAGTACGGTATGATAGCAGAGAATATTGCAGTAAAGTGAGGTATAACAGAATATTTTCTATAATTACGTGAATACTGCTGACTGTTCTTCCATGAAATAGGTAACATTCTTCCGGATCCTGGCTCATGTGAACATTATCAGACTTATAAGACTTTCATAAACATGGTTGAAACATTTTATCCTGCTCATGATGAACCGAGTCCGTGTTGTAAATAAATTACACTAAATAGTAAATAAATAAATGTTTGCTACCAACACGTATCGTAAAAAGTAGACAGATTATAATCCTGCTTACTAACAGTTCGCCTAACATTCTGACTCCCATTACACTAAATCACTTCTGTTTATCCTTGATTCTTAACGAAAACAAAATTAAAAAACATATCAGTATTCTAGTGTGACAGAGGTTTTATGAGATGGGAAAGTAGAAACTTCAAATTATTAGTTAGTGAGTATGGAGGCATGCATGACTTATTTCATATCACCCACAACAAAGGCATAATAACAAGTGGATTTAGAAATAAAACAAATGTTTCTCCGTTTCGATACAAATGCTACCAAGATTGAGAGCCGTTAATGCTTTTATACATTTATCATAAATAAAGTAAGACATCTAACGGAAAACCATGATGAGTTACAGCATTTTATTTATGGTAAAGGACATTTTATTCAAAACTTCTTCAATACTGTTGTTTAGTTAGGCGGAAGAGCTATATATTTACCTCTCATTCATTTTCGAACAACTCGTCGTCCCGAAATATTTGTTTATTCAACAAAATTATTGTGCATTATTATTTCACTTCCTAACTACAAAATGAGTAGTTTCGCCTCTGCAAATTATGTGGCGTTGTATATGCATAACTTTTACATATATTTATACTAGTGACTTTGAAGGCTCCCCTTCAGTGAAGTTAACAGACAGAGAGGCAAGAAGTATCAACGGAGAACTTGGCATTACTGCATGGCAGACAACTTTATACAGTTCACATTAGCACACCAAGATGATAGATAAAGAAGTAAAGAAGGAAACAGTAGAAAGTGGTAGAAAGACGTGTTAAGATAACATGGAAGAACAATAAAACTTAGAAATTCACTTTGACGATTAAGATGCGGATAAGACCAGTTCTGAGCCATGTCACGTGAAGTCTTGAACCACTCGTTTTTCTTGTCACACTGACTCTTACTCAGCATATCCACACCTACCCATACGGCTCCGACGGACAGTCGAAGCCCTCAGAGACTCATGCCATGTTTAAGTTTGGTCGCCTGTAACCACTTTCTAGCTTGAATTTATTTCAACTGACATTGTTCGAAAAGGCAAACAGTTACTCAGCGTACGTAACAAATATCGAAGCTTCCTAAACCAATAAAAATTCAAAACCTTGTCAACTGACTTTATCCTTCTCCTTAGAACTCTACGTCTGATTGCTGCGTTACTGACATTGTGAAAACACGATATGGCTCATGGTAAAAAAGCAATCGCGGTCGAACACTTGATGCCTTTTAATGGCCATTTCATAGCCATGTAGAAGAACAGAGTAAACTAGTGGGCCGTAAAGTCGATATTTAATAGCCAATCAAATACATGATGACGCGATAAATGGCATAGGCTGACAAAAGTCAGTAGAGCTTTTTGTATCCCTGCAAAGGCTTTGTCGGCCACTGGCCCATCAAGGCTGATTCGCCTTCTCCAGTAAATGAAGTGGATAACTCACTCAGCCGTTTAACTCTTTATTGTTAGACAAAGCGTCTATGAAGTCTAGTCTTAAAACAACAGTGTCCATATGAATCATGAAAAATGCATCCCAAACATTCTCAAATTTCCACTAAACATGTCTTGAAAAACAACATCAACCTATCCAGCCAAAATTAATAAAACTGTCTGGTTATTTCAGTTGCTGCTAGAATGACCATTAAGTCATTCTATATATACAGGACTCAGATAGCAGGAATGCAAGGATAGTGAGAATGAGACTTTGACTTCTACTGTACGGAGATTGAAGGGAAAAATTGTGTGACTGAGCCATGGTTGGTGAGTCTGTTTAAAGACATCAGAATTATATGTGGTACTAATCATATCCCCAGTTAACGTTTTAGGTTAGTCAAGAAATTGTGTCATAAAACCTTTACTGGCTTGTAATTATGGCATGCAGTTTACCATGGATATCTCGAACAAGGTCACTGCGAAGTATGCTGCAAAACAAACTGATTATTTCTCCTGGATATGCAGCTAAGTATTCAGGAAATAAACCTTGAGTATTCTACAAACGGTTATCACTTCATAATGGATTATTTCATAATATACGTCTATTTGTGTCAAAATGATGCAACTGAATAGTTTCATCTGTAATTTTAATACTGCTCCACTTGAAAAGGCAGCTCAAATCTTAAACTAATTCATGAATCTCCTCAAAGTTGTAGATACATCATGCTGATGGTTGCCAAACAGAGTTTAATGAAACCCACCAACCGTATGTCAGAACATGCATTGTGAGGCAGTAGCAATTCCTGTAAGAAATAAAGACAAAACATTTTTACACTTCTTACTTTTCCTAAAAAGCTAATTTCAGTAAACATTTCATTTCTTCCGTCCTAGGAACTTTGTGAATCCTATACAGTTGACTACAGTGAACCACGAGGACTGAGACAGTCAGATTTATTGTGAATATTTTACAGAATTGAATGTAATTATAGTGGATAAAAGGAAAGTCTTATGGTTTCAAAACAGGTACAGTAAAATGATTACGAGAACCATTTGACTAACTTTTAATTAAGTGAGACGGTAGAATGTATTGTTACAGAACACATAAACTTACCACTTCGTAGAATTTCGGCACTTGCTCTCCCACTGTATGTCCTGATTTCTTCGGCATCATTTGCTATCCTTGTAGTCATAGTCACCGGTTGTTCAAATGTTGATGAAACAGTACTTTCCTCTTCAATTTTGGTAACTAAATTTAACGAAAATACTAAGCGAATTCATATTGAAGTAATCACTTCCTTATTATTTTCTGTAACAAATATATGCAATTTACTGCAATCACAAAGAATATTTTTGGCTGAATAACTAAGCGGAGGATAAAGATCATCAGCCAACATACTACAAGCTAAGAAACTGATGAACGAATTGACCAGTGTAACTAAAACAAATATCAAAACTGGATTTCATTTACATCGCGCACAGAGTAAACTTGTCTTCAGATCTATATAAAAGTGGTTCCGTTATGATCTCTTTTTTCGTTATCGAAATAAATAAATGATGTCTGTCCATGATGAATACCAACCTGTAATGCTAATTAGGTATAAACTAAGCTCATTGTCTCTAGTAAGCGTGCATATAAAGTCCAAATAATTTTTAGCACACAGTGTGCGAATCCTCTTGTTAGTTGATATTAAAAACTTGCAAATTTTGACAGTAAGCAGTCGATTTCTAAAATTTCAGGTACTAACCTACTAGGAACGTGTTAACAAGTTTTCCTGAATGGAACCATTAGATTAAACACTTGAGGTATGCTCAACTGCACTACTCACTAGTGATAAAAGAAAAACTCAAGGAAACTTATGTGAAACAGGGTGTGAGATGGTAATATCCAGTTAACAGACTGATTATGAATGGACGAAAACTAAGATGACTAGCAGTATATTTCATGATTAATTTTTGGAAAGCTGAACGAAAAAAATATATTGGTCAGATGATGAGAAATGATTTGGTTATCGCGTCCCGGTTGCTAATAGAAACTTGTCGATCAAGTATATAATCTGGCCATTCAGATGATTGACACAACACTGTAATACATTGTGTGTGTTGAGGATTTCTTTGCAGAACGTGCTACTTAATCTTAACATTTAATGCGGAACTCTATTGAGCATAGTTTTGCATCATTTCACAGTTGTGTATCTGTTATCTAGCTTTAGTTGCAGAAGCTTCCTAAAGATTTCAAGCGGTAAACTAAAGCTGAGTTCACAAACAATTTATATGCTAAACAAGATGATCAATTTGCAAATTGTTTAAAAAAGTGTTACGGTCTACGTTGACATTTCTCATAGTCGAGAAGCTTTTCAACTATCCAATAGTGGTCACAACAGGATTTCCAACATAAGCCACCCAACTGAAATTACAAAATGTAATCTCCGACACAAAAGTGTCATAAACTAATGAAATACATTACTGAACAATAAGAGTAAATATAAAACACATCGATCTGTAGATTTCGTTAGCCATAATAGACTGGTCTAAACACTGCTCTGCAAGGGTCAAGCTCATAAATGAACAAGTAACGTTCACAAAGCCGAATCGTTCAGATCACCTGAATCTCTCTAGCCGACTCAGACGAAGTGGTATGCCTAAAACCCTGTTGGTACCACAGTTAAGCAGATGAAAAGCGATTCAACCACGAAGAACCTCAGCGTGGACTGTGCAAACGGTAGACAATTTCGAATTGATCATTTTTTTCAAAAATAAACCGAGGTGCCCTGAATGATTCAGCTCCATTAGTTGAGTTCGTTTAAGTAAGTGACTGACAAGCTAGCCCCTGAACACGTCAAACGACCATACGGTGCTTAAATCACCCTAATTTACCTAACCCCATTTACAGATTAACATAAGTGCATTATAACTTTTCATGCTGTTTAGTAGTATATTTCATTAGTTTAAATGTCATCAATTAGTAACTAGCAGAGAAAAGGAGTTAAAAGTCAGAAGATTGTCTTACTTACGTTTTAGTGAGAAATTTCCATGAAAACTGAACCCTAAGTGGAACTTCGTATCTTTAGCAATTGCATTGATCAGTTGTTTGCTTCCTTCTATAAGTATATTTGACAGGATATCAGGTGTAAACAATGAATTGATTTTTGTATTGAATGATAAGATTGCATTTGATATAATAGAACCCTTCGAGAATTGCAGAAATATGCATTTTGGTTGGTTTAATTCATGAATATTCATGTTCTGGATACTTAGAATTAACTGTTGAAGATTGAAAAATAATGAATTTAATGGATCTTTAAAGAAAGTTTGGTGAATAGCTCAAAAAATGTATAAATTATGGATTTTAATCGCAGTTGAATTCGTGATATCTACAATTGTCTAGAACTCACAATACTAAGAGTGATTAGCTACTAAATAAGCACATCTACCGAGTGAGGTGTAAATTTCTTATTAGATAAAACTGATTGTAGACTTGAAGAATAAATTACTTTGCAGCACGTATTTTATTTTGTGGTGTAAAAGTTAACAGGTAAACAATTTCGACTATGTTGCAGTACTTCTAAGCACAAAAGATCGTGTTTCGCAACAGTTTGAGAACAAAGTCCGGTTAGTCACATTGAGTACTCACTAGATTTTTACTATAATGGTAATCTTTGTGATGTAATCAAAAAACGAATAAAAGGTGACAAATGCTCATTCCGTATACATACTTGAATATGCTGAATCATATTGAAAGTTGGCGATAAATTGTAAATATCAATAATGTAGAGTATGCCTAATGACCTTGATATAAAATAAATTCGGAATAAACTTTAAAGGTCACCCTAACAAGTTCTGAGGTCACCAATTACGACTCTCAGTTTTATGAAAAACTAACTTTCCAGATGAAACATGGAAACCTGATCGGTTATTTCAGCTACTGTTAGGATACCATTGAAAGTCACTTAAATCTGACCACCTTCTAACATATCACATGATTTTATATCAGAACACTTTCACTAGACAAAACAAAATGATGTTCACGAAGTTAGTCTTTAATCCTGTGAACAAAAAGTGACTTTATAGATTGTCTGGATTTGAGTAATGGTTTTTGGAATATGGATACCAAATTTATCTGTCTGTCGATGGCATATTTTCGTATCAGTAATAACTTCAGTGAACATTTTTCTGCGCTAATTTCCATCAAGTCATGATTGTCAATGCTTCGCTGATCAAAAAACAGCTGGAGTTTTAAAAGTATTTTGAAACTGTGCTGCCTCTAAATGCACTAGGGGTGAAAGCATGCAAAGATGGTGACACATGTTTAGGACCGCCTTTGTCTAACCAGTTTCTCAAAGTGATGAATGCTAATAGATTTCTAAAAATCTCAAGATATTATAACTGTTTATCCTTTGTGAGAACCTTTGCTACTCACTTTATTGACTAGCAGACGCGGGTTTCGTCCTACTTAGAACTCGCCAGTCGCATTTGCCTGCAACCCACTATGTCATGTTGTTTCCACTGAGACTCAAGCCTGGTGCACACTGCTTCAGTGGCAACAATACAACACACTGAGGTGAAGGTATATCCAGCCAACGAGCCCCAAATAGAACGAAACACGCTTCCTGGATTTCACTGATGGTCCCCAAGACCAATGTCACATCACGAATACCCGACAATATCGAGGCTTCCGCATTACAGCCCATCTGCAAACAGAAATCAAGGAATCTGACACTGTATAGCAGCAGTAGATTCTTAATTTTTGACTTGATAGCCTTTAATAAGTTCCTTGAAATCATCTTGGGCTTACTTTTTGACTGCCAATTACAAAGCGATTATTCAGCTACAACTGAAAAATTCCAGTGACTTTTTCAGCGCAATTGGATCATGAGATTTAGTTTTTCAAGTGCTTTTGACAAATAACTCCAACACTAGAACATGGTATACACGATTGTGATAGGTTTGCTCTATTTCACTGCTTTACATCATCTTTCAACAATCCAAGATAAATAGGGATTAAGTGTAAAAAGATAAAGATAAAAACGTTCATCTTACGATAAAGAGTGCAACTAGTTCTGTGTAGATATTCAGTTCGCATTAAAACTACCCCAAGAAATATTGGTCGGAAACTATAATAAGTCTAAAATTAAGCATTTTAAGCAGCGAAATGCAAGTTGTTTGAAAATTTGGCGACACAAAGAATCAAGAAGTTAATACATCAGTTGAAGAAATCGACTGAAATACAAGTGAAAAAGAAAGTTTAATCTTATCTCTATACCCACTTACCAGCCTTAGTTTTCTCCTATTTTTACTATTAAGTGAAGTATAAGCTACTGATTGGTAGTAGTCATTATTCCTTTACAGTTCGAGTATTTCCTTATATTCAATACCCTCAGAAAATCTCGATCATTCCAATCAGTGTTGGTTATATTTTACGACATCCTTATTTAGTGGATAACATTAAACCTTTATTTCCATACCAAGTAGCTCATAGTGAAGCATTTGAACTCAAGTTTATCGAAGCTATTGTTCAGGATTTATTAATTCAGTATTAAGAGACAGGTTAGCCAGATAAATAAGGTATTATTAACTCTCTTAGTAATTACAATTATGACCCATTGTTTGTTGACTCATAATTTAACAAATATTTATCCCTTGTTGAACGCTTCACATAAGTTGATGTAGTGAGTCTTGCGTATTATAATATAAGCTTGGTGATGCTTGCACCATAAATATATTAATATTGCTTCTGAAAAGAATTCTTGTGGGTAATTTATGGATGATCCACTAAACAGTTTGTTTCAGATTTTTGATGAATAGTTGTCTCTATTAGGTATTCTATACAAATCATCCCAAATGTTCGAATCGTCTTCTAATGATTATGTGATATATGCTGGTAAAATAAACCGTGAAGGTAAAGTAAATGGCATCCATTTTGTCATGAACAGGGTTATTGCTCTTCTCAGAAAAACCATTCAGTAAAGTGTAAACGCGGTGTTTTCAAACATATACACTTCCAACTAGAGCATTTGTATGACTATCGAAGTTAATCTGAAAATATGAGAAAGTTTGTCAGTCGGTCAGTTAACAATAAAACTGATAAGCTGCATACACAAACAGGCATCACATTGATCTCTCAAGAACAAAAAACGCTACAGAACCCATGGAATCAACACAGACAACAAATTCCTAGATAAACCCAAAGATATATGAAAAGCGGAGCTGAAAATGATAAACACGACCCGTCAGCATTTATAACGTTGGTTCACATATATCATAGCGTCTTATCAAACATGATATAAATATTATATTATTCTTTTTCCCTTGGGTTCCCAGTGGAACATAGGGCTTCAGTAGCACGCCTCCATTGCACTCTCTTCTCCACAGTCTCTTGAACCTCGCACCACGACTGCCCACAACCTATCATTTCTTCTTCACATGATCTCCCCCATGTCACCCTCGACTTGACGCCCAACTCATCATTTCCCTTCGGATTCCACTCGACGACCAGGCCTGGCAAGTGATATCCCCAGTCGACCTTCTCAGTGTATGCCCAATCCATCTCCACTTTCTCCTCAACATCTGTTGTGTGATAGGTTCTTGGTTGGTTCGTTGCCGGGCCAGAGTTCCTTGTTGCCGATTCTTATTATTCTGGCCACCTGATCGATCTTCAGTATCGAGTCAGAGTAGGCAGCTGTTGACGAATAACTGTGGTTTGTTGGAAATGCTTTCCATGATACGCCAAGTTCCTGAACCATATAGCAGCACTGACTTGACATTGATGTTGAAAATCCGGATCTTGTTCTTTGTGCTGAGTGCAGTGTAGTAGATCTCCACACTGATTCCGGATTAATGAAAGCCGGTCTTGCTGTGTTTCCGATCCTAGTTTTGACATTATCGTCTGTGTCTGTGTCGCCTGTAGTTGAAACGATGCTGCTAACATGGGTAGGTGAAAGAGGCTACTTCCTTTAGATTTCTCCCGTTGATGGTGATTGGTGCTTGTTGTTGTTGGTTGGGTATCTTCATCACCTCCATCTTCTCCACATTCACTTGAAGTCAAGTCTTCCTTCTCTGCCTCTCCCATCAACTTGTTAGTTTTTGCCTGTAGATCTTCGAGTTTGTGCAAAAAGACATTAGACATAAATCATTATCGTTGCCGAAATCCAATTCTTCTAGGCTCTCTTCATCGGTCCAGTCAGCGTATGCCCATCTTCTCCCTCCTCACTGTTTGTTGCATGATCCAGTCGACCACAGTCAGGAAGATCATGGATGATAGTAAGCAGCCTTGTCTCACTCCTGTCTTCACATCAAAGGCGTCGCTGAGCTTTCCATTGTAGATCCCTTGGCATGTGGCGTCTTCATATAGCTATGTCAATTCAATGGTACGCAAGTCGTTGCCATTCAAATTAAAAATACTGAATCATCAATCTTGAGACTGTTAATTTGGACTCCATGTGACCTAGGTTCTCGTTTTACTATCATTCATTATCCCGAATAATATAGGAATGTTATTTCTCAGAATAGTTATTTCAGCTAGAAATATATTTTAAGCTGATTGTACAATCACGTGGTGTTTTCATATTGCTGTTGAATGAGGTTGATAAGGACTAGTGGCACTCCGTAGTGTTGAAGTAAATGACAAATTACTACTTGGTCAACGTTGTCGAAGGCCTTCTCAAAGTCGATAAAATTGAGGTAGAGAGTTGACTGCCATTCTTTACTCTGTTCTATGATGATGCCCAGTGTAGCGTTGAAATTTGGTCGGCACATGATTTGTACTTCCTGAGTCCAGCCAGCCTGTTCCGGTCGTAGTTTTGAATGCAGCGCATCCTTTAGCCTCGCTCTTCTTTGGGAGATTGACAAGGTAGCAGGTATGTTTGCTTCCTTCCTTGCAAACGTTCTGCAACTGTAGTGTGAGCATGTCCACTGTTTATGTCTCTGCGTTTGTTTTCAGTGCTTCTGGAGGAATTCCATCTGGTCCTGCTGCTTTCCTGGATTTCAGCAGTTTTACGGCATTCAGGACGTCCGCTTTTGTCGGCGGGCCTGTGTTTGCTGGTAGTTCTGCAGTTGATTGTGGTATTTGTGGACTAGTTGCAGTCGGCGTTGGTTGTGGTGGTGGTCGATTCAAGAGTTTTCCGAAGTGATCAGCCCATAGTTTCTCTTGTTTCTCCTCTTTGGTAACTAAGTTTCCTTCACTATCTTTCATTGGTTTCGTCTGCGTTGATCTCTCCCCAGATAGTAACCTGGTTATTGGATACAATGTTGTCAGGTCTCTCCTACCAGAAATCTGTTCTGCTTCGCTTGCCAAAGTGTCGTAGAAGTGTCTTTTGTCTTTGCGCGATGACATAATATTTGATATTCAACCCATTGTAATTCGGTTGTGTATTCTTGGTATAGTATGGCCAAACTTCCCCATTTACTATTTTGACCATAATTAATTGGTGGACTTAGTTTATATAACAGTTCTATGTTTCAGCTTTCGGGATCTATTTCTGCTCTGTCATACTACACATTCAATTTAAAAGCTTAAATATACATCCCGGATTTCCATATAGCATTCATGAATAAAAAAATGAAGAGATAGGTGCTGGTCTCAGTTTTTTTGAAAGAAAGCCACCACCTGATAAAGATGTGGGTAAGGTCGGCTGATAATTACAGAACGCGATGAAAAGCTGACTGCTATCAACATACAGATAACAGTTAATTGTTTTATACGCCTTTAGTTTTTCGATCGTGATAAAATTTACTTACAAATTCACAATAACTGTTTGACAAAATCTTGAAAATATCCGACTCTGGATCAGCTAACTTTTCATCCCATTTTAATGGAGAGTGAATTCTACTTTTGATCTGGACGACGTGTTTATCTACAGGGGAAAAATAATGCAGACATACGGTGTTACTTAAAAAGTATTTCAGTAGTAAGGTTGATTAAGACAAATTGGTTTCAACCGTTAACTTGCCTTTCAAGTTGAAAACAATGATAATTATGGAATAAAGAGGGATCGTTTTATTTCGTAGTAGGATGGTGTTATTAGTTAGACTAATCGTTTATACAGTTATGTAGTATGGTAGATTTTACTCCCATGTAGATCAAAAATTAGCCAACAATTCTCTTCGCTACTATATTAGCATTCTAAGATGCCATTCTACACGGACTGACATCAGTTGGAGAACCATTGAAAACCTGAGGGCACCATATACCTGTATTGTCATTTTGTGGGATTCCTCAGCATTTTACATCTATGGCCTAGCCAGAGATCACATCCATTTATGTAGAAATCTTTCTTTTGTATCAAATTTATTTTAACACCTAGAAGTGGATTAAAGTCAGTTGAGTAGTTCTTCGTAATTACCACATAGACTAGATACATACCATACATTTATTTAAGGTGAGTGTACAGGTACAATAAACCTAAATTTTTAAGCATATAAAAATAACTTTATTAATTTGTCAGAAGTAAGATTAAGAACTAATAATACTCTTCATTGAACCTATTCATCACGATTTACTTCCAGATCCATAAACTTTCATGTTTCCTTTAAAGTCAACACTTGTTATTCTGAGCCAAATACGGAGTTATGCTCAGTTAGAATAGAGATGACTGAGTCTTAAGAGTCAATGAATGTATAGTGTAGATAAAATCAAACGAAATCGGTTGCAATTGCTCACATGAATTCACTTATCCTTCTACAACTAGAATATATATATTATTAATTTCTACTCATATTTGATCTGATGGCTGATGCTACTTTCTTGATTTTCCAAATAGCTTTCGATTCTCTTGGATACTACTGCAGATCACGACAAAACAGTTTGTTTTGTGTTGCAAATTAATGCAGCTAATCAAGTGAGACTCACACTTAGTGCTCATTTCTTCAAACGACAAACAGTTGCATATCAGACCATTTAGAGAAAATATATACGTTAATAAGTGTAAAACTTGGGCATTCCATATTAGATTTGTTTGTTTGATTTATAACACACAATGATATAGTATTATTTGCTTGATGACGTTTCAAGCATAAATTATTGCTCATAAACATACCAATCTAATCCCACTACTTTTCCACCTAGTAAGTGAATGGGATAAATTAAGAAGGAGACTTACCTGTGTTCGATTGCAGGATACAACGAGATACGGTGATTTGGATTCTACCGTCTACAGGAAACTGACACATTCTAACAGGTACTTGGACTTCAAGTCATCTCATCCAATGTCAGTTAAGGCAGGCTTATTCAGATGTCTAAATGATGGAGCTAGAAAACTAACTAGTCACTGCAAGGATGCGTGTAAAAGAAGCACTGATAGTTAATAATTATCCTCCGCACTTTACTAAATAATTTTTACGAACAGAGAAGAAACGAAATAATAATAGTAGCACGAATACAAATAATAGTGACAACACAGGTAGAAAGGATTTGACAGAGTCCATTGTGTTACCCTATTAGGAAGGTACATAAGAAACTTTAAGTAGGATCCTCAACAAAGCTGGAATTAGGAAACGATTCAAACCTATAAATTTACTCAGAGATAGGCTTTGTCGGTTTACGGATCCGATAGAAGCAGTCAAGCAAAATAATCTAATCTACCAAATTCCATGCAATGACTATGAGGTCAGGTACATAGGTGAAACTGGGTTGTCGCGGTCAATTAGAATAGTGGAATATAAGAATTTAACTAAATATAAAATGACAGACCCGAATAAGACCAACAATATGCATTAATACACAACCACACAATAGCGTGTGATAAAACCACTATACTTAAATCGAATATAATTAGATGGAGAAAGAGATTGAATACTAAGTCCTTCTTCATCGAATCAACACCCAACACCTATACCAGAAATGTGGGAGATTTTGCTACCAACAGAAACAAAGAAAATGAGGTGGTAGGACTACAAAAATCAGATGTCAAAAGTAGTATGATTATGAGCAATAACATATTGATTCACTAAATATTTTCCTATGATAAAGCGTCTTACGTTACTCATATCATCTATCCGTGTTCTACAATAAGTAGTGCTATCCATGTTATAATCTGATGGACATCCAAGGGATTTTGAAATAACAGTATCAGTTCATCTTAGCGCATGGCTCTTCCCAATGTAAGCAAACAGAACATGAACTGATCACCAGTGTTTAACAACCGATATGGTGCATTCAATGGAGGAGTAACAAAAACATCACATTTGCCTAAAGTCAATTGAAAGAGGTGTCCCAATTTATATAGTATTTCAGACTTTCCATATTCTGTAAACACTTACAGATATTAAATTCACTTGTCTAGATCCTACTGGATAGGTATTCCCTGTAGACTCCAGTTTATGGTACTATTTACGACAGAAACTGCACTAAAATTGACATAATAATCATACTGACCACTTTGTACAAGTATCATGGTTTATTAAAACAAGATATCAGTTTTTCTATCTTTTCAAGTAAATTTTGAATCTTACCATTCAAAGGGATTTCATCTAAGTCTTGTAAAACATCTCGTTTAGGGCGAAGTAAGGAGTGTATTGATTTCTGTCTCCGCCAACTTTCAAAATCTTGTTCATGTTGAAACAAGTCAGGGTTATCAATTATCGGAAATTCCCCATTGACATCGAAACTAATCCCCGGTATATGATGAAGTGTTTTCAATAATTGTTGTTGATGGTGGGTCAATTTGTCTTTAGTGTAAATATTATGTAAGTTGAAGATGCCAGAGTTGTGAACTGCTTGCTGTGGTGAAAATTTATTGAACAATATCCCAATATAGAAAAAGAGCAGAATAGTTTCATGTGCAGTTGAACTGATTCTCATCTTCCAATCTATAACTTGTTTAAAAAAGTCGACGAAAAAATATAATTATTCAGCCAATATAAGCTTTCTTTTACAGTTAGTGTCGAAATCTATGTCAAGTTCTTTTTATAAATACAATCCTCAAAAAGAATCTCCGTCAAATCGTCTGTTGAATTTGGGGTTTGTGAAGATTTACAGATTTTTCAAGTTGGTATTCATCATGAACTAACTTCTGTGGGAGAAACATTGGAAATCTTGCAGCACTAGACAGTTATTTCATCCTAGTGTGGGACTCCTCGACAGTGAGCATCCATGATCGCACCAGGGCTCGAACCCTGGACCTTCAAGTCCCACGGCTAGCACGTTACCCCTGAAAGTGGCTGTGAGGGAAACTACTCCACGATGGCAATGGGTGGTGGTCGCACTATTGCGTGAACTGACGGAAGTTAGAAATATGGACCACTGGATTCTAACCCAATGGCTTGATGGTAACGTGCTGGCCACGGAACCCGAAGGTCACGGGTTCGATTCCTGATAAAATCGTGGGTGCAGGCTGCTAAAGACTCCCATACTAGAACGAAACAGCTGTCCAGTGCTCCCAGGTTTCCAATGTTCCTCCAGCTAATGTCAGTCCATGATGAATACGAACTTGAAAAGTCATTTATTACTGAGAACTCTTAGTAACCGTAAAAACTATCTATCTTCATTTCAGTGCTCTCTAATCTGGCTCATCTTTGGAGTTTTCTCAAAGATGAATCGATAGTTATTGTTTGTTTTGAACAGGTTGCTACTTAATTAACACTTGATAAAAGTCATTACTCAAGCTTATTACACAATCTGTAGATGTATATTAGAGATAATACAAGCGAATATAAATCCACTGATTTACTTTAATGAAAAAAATAAACTGGTTAGGGTTAGAACCAATGAAAGTTACTTCAAACAGCTGATATATTTCACTGTATCACAAGCAAAAACACTTTTGTATAATACATGATTGGGTTTATTATCTGCTTTTACGAGACAGAATGTTTCATGTTACCGTGATTTTGAAAAGAGAAAGAACAATAATAGAAGCAGGATAAAGCGCATCCATTCTATCTCGGTGGTATCTTGTCAACTGCTTACAACCTAGAATATCGAAATGTAAAGTTTTACTGACATTCATTGATTGAAAGATAATAGAGTATTGGTCAGTGGTTAAGATGGAAGGAAATAGTCATAGATTAAAAATCAATCGTAACGGTACACTCAAGGATGGTAAATGAGTGGTCATGATTATATACACAAACTGATGGAAATTTTTCGAATAAAATAACGACAAAAGTAACAGTCAAAATATTGAGGAACTTAAGAGCATAAGATAATGTAAGTAGGTCAAATGATAAACAAGCAAAATATGGTTAGTTAAAAACATTCGATATGCACAAAAGATGATGCAAGTAAATAAGAGTGAACGAATAAACATCTATGGTAGTCAAAGGAAGGTGTAATCCAACCAAAACAGTCAAGAAGGCTTACGAGGGAGACAGAGATTGACTATAGCTTCTTTTGGAACATAAGTCAGATTTGATGAGTTTAACAGCTATGGCATCAATAGGATTGAGCTTGTTTGTTTGTTTATTATATTGAAGGATTGAAAACATCTTCTTGATATTCATTGTCAATCAGATGCCGTATGATTTCACTGTTCTATGTTTTATTTCCCCTCAGTGGTAGGCTCTTCAGAATGTGTTAAGGAACTCTAAGATACGTCGTCCTTTCTGTCCTTCCAACATGTTTGCTTATGCAGCTACTGAGCTCAGTTCACAATATTTTGCTTGTTTATCATTTGACCTACTTACATTATCTTATGCTCTTAAGTTCCTCAATATTTTGACTGTTACTTTTGTCGTTATTTTATTCGAAAAATTTCCATCAGTTTGTGTATATAATCATGACCACTCATTTACCATCCTTGAGTGTACCGTTACGATTGATTTTAATCTATGACTATTTCCTTCCATCTTAACCACTGACCAATACTCTATTATCTTTCAATCAATGAATGTCAGTAAAACTTTACATTTCGATATTCTAGGTTGTAAGCAGTTGACAAGATACCACCGAGATAGAATGGATGCGCTTTATCCTGCTTCTATTATTGTTCTTTCCCTTTTCAAATCCAAAAAGAGGGACTGATGCTTGAAATTACCTTTGTTTATTTATGATAGAACACAGTGAAGCAGTATTGCTAACTAGATAACTTCTTGAGCCCAATTTATTCACCATTGAAATATCAAAGTAGCTGCAACAATTCCTTAGTTAGTGTTTTTAGTTACATGTGTTTTCGTTTTTTAAATTTTTCGACGTTAGGGTTTTCTTTTTACATCTGATATCAGTGATTAGTAGTTCCAGCCACACATTATTATTATATTATTCTTTTTCCCTTGGGTTCCCAGTGGAACATAGGGCTTCAGTAGCACGCCTCCATTGCACTCTCTTCTCCACAGTCTCTTGAACCTCGCACCACGACTGCCCACAACCTATCATTTCTTCTTCACATGATCTCCCCCATGTCACCCTCGACTTGACGCCCAACTCATCATTTCCCTTCGGATTCCACTCGACGACCAGGCCTGGCAAGTGATATCCCCAGTCGACCTTCTCAGTGTATGCCCAATCCATCTCCACTTTCTCCTCAACATCTGTTGTGTGATAGGTTCTTGGTTGGTTCGTTGCCGGGCCAGAGTTCCTTGTTGCCGATTCTTATTATTCTGGCCACCTGATCGATCTTCAGTATCGAGTCAGAGTAGGCAGCTGTTGACGAATAACTGTGGTTTGTTGGAAATGCTTTCCATGATACGCCAAGTTCCTGAACCATATAGCAGCACTGACTTGACATTGATGTTGAAAATCCGGATCTTGTTCTTTGTGCTGAGTGCAGTGTAGTAGATCTCCACACTGATTCCGGATTAATGAAAGCCGGTCTTGCTGTGTTTCCGATCCTAGTTTTGACATTATCGTCTGTGTCTGTGTCGCCTGTAGTTGAAACGATGCTGCTAACATGGGTAGGTGAAAGAGGCTACTTCCTTTAGATTTCTCCCGTTGATGGTGATTGGTGCTTGTTGTTGTTGGTTGGGTATCTTCATCACCTCCATCTTCTCCACATTCACTTGAAGTCAAGTCTTCCTTCTCTGCCTCTCCCATCAACTTGTTAGTTTTTGCCTGTAGATCTTCGAGTTTGTGCAAAAAGACATTAGACATAAATCATTATCGTTGCCGAAATCCAATTCTTCTAGGCTCTCTTCATCGGTCCAGTCAGCGTATGCCCATCTTCTCCCTCCTCACTGTTTGTTGCATGATCCAGTCGACCACAGTCAGGAAGATCATGGATGATAGTAAGCAGCCTTGTCTCACTCCTGTCTTCACATCAAAGGCGTCGCTGAGCTTTCCATTGTAGATCCCTTGGCATGTGGCGTCTTCATATAGCTATGTCAATTCAATGGTACGCAAGTCGTTGCCATTCAAATTAAAAATACTGAATCATCAATCTTGAGACTGTTAATTTGGACTCCATGTGACCTAGGTTCTCGTTTTACTATCATTCATTATCCCGAATAATATAGGAATGTTATTTCTCAGAATAGTTATTTCAGCTAGAAATATATTTTAAGCTGATTGTACAACCACGTACCATTCTTATTAGATGGCGAGAAATCGTTCATCCAATACATCATTTTGTTAATGATCGGTATAGTCTTGTGTCATGATTTTGCAGGGAGGGATTCGTAAACTAAGCAACTGTTAATTAGTTAACAGACATCTTATCCAATGATATTTGAATGTGAATTTCAGTGTACTTTTAAGAATTACTCCACTACTTTTTTGATTGACTCTAAAGACCACCCTAACAATTACTGAAATAACCAACTACGGTTTTTTCATTGCAAACTACTTTTCTAGCAGAAACTATGCAATTGCTAGGGTGGCCTTTATAATCACTCCTTTTTCGGAAGGGCTTTCAGTTCACACAGAGTAATTGCTGACACTCTTGACAAACATTTCGACGGTTATCTTTCCTCTAAGCGAAGTAAACCGGAAATCCCCTCCATGGCAACAGGTGAAATAGCTAACTAAGTATCTTCTATAAGGATGGATCGTGGCTAGCAGTGGAATCCAGGATGCGCAATTCTTCCTGTTTGGGACTCGTCAGCTGGTCCAATCGGTCCAATCAACGATGATATCACATAAAAACAACCTTATAGTAAGTATCTTCTAGTTGACTGAAATGGATACGTTGTATGGAATGAAGTAAGGTAACTGGTTATTTCAGTAGTTGTTTGCATGGCTTTTAGTATAACTCCTATATTCTAATTTGAATAGAATTATGATTCTTCTAAATATCCTATTTGTTGATATTATGACCATCCTACAGTAAATGTAACTATTTATTACCATACCAGATACTGAGTGCACTGTCTAGAATTGCTCGCTTTTACTAGACTGTATGTATAAATAAGTTGCATTTACAGTCTTTGTTCTCCCTGGGTGAATCAAGGAGTTATAGTCCTAGCCAATACAAGTTTCAGTTATAATGCAACCTCAATAATTTAAAATAAGTACACATTCGTACACATGTATGTTAGCCTGCTTATTGTAGTCACCAAGTTGCCTCCAATCGCATGTTTTGGAAAACAGAATTTGAAGTTAATTTTGAGAATTCTAATTGTTATGGTTTCTGATATGGCTTCAAACTCTGTTTTCTAATTATCGTAATGGAAAACTTAAATAGTCATATATTTATCAGTGATTGACAGAAAAGTTACCCACCTGAATTGTTGTTTTAAAGTACTTCTGCTCAACACTTGACCATAGATCAAAGTTGTTGAGGCGAGATCAATCAGAGAAGTTTTCATTCTTGAATGCTTGTCACAAATTTATTAAAAAAGGAGTATCATTGGATATTTCTTTTGCAATGACTAAAGAATTCCGAGTAATACTTGCTACAAGCTTATGAAAAGTCAAACTGATAACCTTAAATTTCAAAGCTACTGAATCTTAATCTCATAATCAGTGCTCACCTAATACACCGTATAACATGGCTAGTACTCAAGGTAGGTCAAGATAAGGATGATAAATGTCTGGTGCTCTCCAAAATTTCAGACTTGTTTTGACGCTATGTAACCAGGCTAGGCGACTTCATATGCTAACAATAAACCTTGTGTTTCTGCTGCCTTAACAACACAAATAACATATATTGTAGGATGAATCAGATTCATTTCGTGTGCTCTAAATCTTCCACGTACGCACTAACTTTAAAATTTTCTACAGTAAGCTATCAGTGTTTAGTATGAGTCATTTGATACATTTCAGTAGTAGACAACACTAAATACATCTTTTAAACCTAAACATCAATACGCGAACATAGATGAATGACAAAGTTCACGATCTAAACAACCGATACAGGGAAATAACTCAGACTTTAAAATCGATCAGTAAATACAAAGCAAAATATGACGTGATAGTAGTACAGGAATGTGATTACAGCTCAAGGTGGTAAGACGTCTAATGGTAGGGGAGAACAACAGAGAAAGAAAGCAAAGTATGTGAGTTAATGGTAGACGAACAGAAAAGAATGTGCTAACAAACATGATAAAAATATAATAGGTTAAGTTAAACCAAAAAATGATGGGAATATGAATAATGTTTAAGAATAATATGTAAAACAATAAGATGAAAGAGTAAAATAATAAATAAAGCTGTAGGAATAGAATAACTCACCGAAGCAACGCAAGGTGAACCACAAACTCTTTCTGTACTCATAAATCTGGTTTCAATCGACGGATTGCTGTTGCTTCTGCATAACATAGTAACCTACTATTTCGTTGTCTGTTGATTACCTTAAAAGCTATGTTTATGTCAACGGCACGACATGTATCGAGTATGTGCTTCCCAATGGCGCTACTAGGTAGCCTTCTACCTCTCAACAACAGGCTTTTTGGTATATGTTCAGAGATTCGTTTGGCAAGGATCCTCTCCGTTCCTCCGACATACATGCTGCTGCAAGTACAGGTGAGTAAATAAATACAATTGGAGGTAACATGAGGAGGTCTCATATCTAAATTAGTTTCTCTGATCATGTTTTTCATGTCATAGACAACTGTTAGTTTCGCAGCTGGATTAGTTAGTGCGATGCATGCATTCGATCAACGATTATTTTGTGAACTCAATTCATTGCTTTTGAATGGTAGTCTGATGAACACGTTCTTTTTCGACACGGTTATATCATTCAGTTTCTCACTTTTAAGTTCAAAGTGTTTATTAATGAACTTTATGGGATATCCATCATCTATCAAAGTTTTTGTATATTATCCAGTTCATTATCGATGGCTTTCTTGGAGCATAGTCTGGTAGCCCTTAAAAATAAAGTCCTGACTAAACTTCTTTAATGAGTGATTGGACAGAAACTATTAAATGGCAAATGGTGACCGGTCCAACTAGTCTTATGATAAATTCTGTGTAGTATAGAATCGTCTTCACTTCTTGTAATACTCAAATCCAATAAGTATATTTCATCTAACATTTCATGTTCACATGTGAAATTCACGTCTGAATGAACGGAATTGAAAAATCTGAGTAGGTGCACTGTATGGAGTTCACTCTCACATATGATGAAAGTATCATCTACATATCTTAAATACAATTTTGTCTGTTTTACGGCATCACTTAGTTTGGTATTTTCTAAGTGATCTAGGAATATGTCTGCGAATACAGGACCAAGAAGAATGCCCATAGCCATACCTTCTATCTGTCTGTAATACAAGCCATTGAACTGGAATTGAACATTTTTTGTGCATAACATCAACAGATCTTTCAGCCTGTTAGATGAAAAGTTTATCATGTCAGCATGACTGCGTATGATATCAATTGTTTCTTAGAGTGGTACATTCATTAATAACGATTCAACATCGAAAGAAACTATATGACATTCGCTTATATTAATATTATCCAACCTACTAACAATTCAAAACTGTCCTTCAAAGTATGGACAGCTAGCTCTTTCCTGATAGGCTCAATTAATTGTGCAAGCCATCGAGCAAGTTCATCGTATTGAGAGTCCGACATTACCAATACAGGACGTAGAGGTATTTCTGCTCTATGTATCTTGGGAATATCATACATTCTTAGTAAATGGTCTCAACATCTCCGTTTAAAACATGTATTTAGTGTTGTCTACTACTGAAATGTATCAAATGACTCATACTAAACACTGATAGCTTACTGTAGAAAATTTTAAAGTTAGTGCGTATGTGGAAGATTTAGAGCACACGAAATGAATCTGATTCATCCCACAATATTTATTCCTTTTGCTTTTCAAAAATTTTATAAAGGGAACTAATTGTATTACAAGTAGTATACTTTCACTAAAACTTCGTAAAGTCATTCATTTGCGGATTATTTATGATTATTGTGTCACCAGTCACTTACATTATGACTAAAAAACAGCATGCATATCACAAGATTTAGATATCTTTCAAATAACAAATATGACATTGATTTTGATTCTCGTCGCTATTAAAACACAAACTAAGATGAAACAGTCTTCTTGTGCTCACTAACAAATGTCCCTGCGACAAACATATATACATAAATGCATACATATATCAATTGCTAACAAATGACACTTGGTGCTGCTATTCAGAATTTGTTTACTATTACATATTCTGCGTTATAAGTGCTTTTGGCTATCCTACGACATAAGGTTAGATGGACTGAAGACACCAGTTAATGAATATTTATTATTACTTCATTAGTAAATAAACAAGTATTCGAGAGAAAGTCGTCTACATGATCTAGATAGTTATATCTCGACAATGAACTACAAATGATGTTGGTTTCTTAAGATTATAACAGCGATGAACGAAATGACCAAATGGTTGTTTTTAGTAAAGCTAGCTGAAAGAATATTTTTTCTTTCGTAATGTTAATTCAATCCTTTACAATTAATTTCATTTTGAAATATATCCTATTTTCACTGATTAATTGATATTTTTAGGGTTTTGACATGAAAGTTTAGTTTCTTTGAATGGTAAATGAAAGAACGGTTAATAATCTTTTTACCTTCTGCGAAATATTTCCCGGGAATTATTTTCGAAATTGATTTTTTGTAGGAAAAGTTTGTCTTTCCATAGAACGGTATATCCGGTTTATACGTTTTTATTAAGAAATCAAAGATATTTATTAATCGATGGTCGCTGGTGGCTAAAGACGAAACATGAACCCATAGCTTCGAACACCGCAGCGTAACTCATTAGACTACTGAGTCACGATAGCTATCCCTTGAGAGATGTACATAATTTATTATTTCCCATCATTATCAGTAAAAATCTTAACAAAATTTTAGATGCACGCCTAAGATATAGAGATTTAAGAATTATCAATATTACAGATGGATTTAAAGTCGATGATAGTCTTTTTTTAACAGGAAAGTGCCAATGATGCTTAATAAAAAAACTGAAATCAAGCTGGCTAAAGTAAGGAAATAATAACAAGTGAAGTATTACATTAAAACGAATGAAAATATTCTAGCAGCTGATTTGGAATAGGGCTTACTGCTCTTTGATATTAGCAGCGAGATCCAGGACGCATTTTTGTCTTATTTGGGACTCGTCAGGTGGATGTGCCTGCCTCCTGGTGATTGATAATTTTTTCACTAAGACTTTGACTGAGGACTGTTTGCCTCAAACATCAAAGTGTTATCTACTAGGCCAGTGAATTACAGTAGCCGCTGCTTGTATGACGGGCATATTACAGTTTAGATATTATACTTTGGAGTTTCCCTTCCTTTCTGAAAAATCAAGTAGAATGCGTGAACTCATATTTGGAAAGAAGGTCAATATAAATAATCCATCAGTGTGGCACTGGTAACTTCCTAGTGATTAGCCGGTGTACGTAATCCAGGCGTAAATAACAGGGTATTAATATCTGTAACTGCAGTAATGAGTGGCACTGTTTCGAATCTCGTAGGTTGTAAATATGCCTTACTGATGAGCCTCAAACAACCCAAAACCTAATGAAGTGGCGCTTCCTACTGGCTGTCTCCAACCAACTAACGTATATCAAGGTACACTGCGATAGTGGGTCTTCTAACATGGCAGCCACATTGCAAAATGATCGACAGAATTTAGGCAAGACTTAGGACCAGACCACTTGAAGTTGGTTACTCTTCAGTGATCAGACAATGTAAATTACGTTTTCACACTGCATGCTACAATACGCTACAAGAGAAGTACTTAAATCTTGTCCACAAAATACATGAATGATGTATGGCTATATAACGTAGTTGAATTTATTTGAAAAACTATAAGAATGATTTTCATTAAGTGTTATATTGAATAATTGGCAGATGGAACGTAATATAGTGATACAGAAACATGAAGTTTTGCATAAAAGTCAGTTGAAAAGTAGTTAATATCAGATGCCTAATTAGCTGAATACTATATGAATTGGTCCCTTTTTTTCCGCTGATTATTAGCTTCAAATTACTGTCCTGAATTTCAGATATGGTGTACTATCCTTAACATACGCCATTTGCTCATTTTCGCCAAAGTTAATTTTTCAAATTAGTATCCATCATAGACTGACATCAGTTGGAGGAAAAATGAAAATCTGGGAGCATTGGACAGCTGTTTCGTCCTAATGTAGGACTCCTCATCAGTGCGCACCCACGACCCCGCCAGGGATCGAACCCGCGACTTTCAGCTTGCGTGGCCAGCACGTTACCGTTGAGCCACTGGGTCGGAATCCCAAACTAGGACGAAACAGCTGTCCAGGGCTCCGAGGTTTCCATTATTCCTCCAACTGATGTCAGTCTACGATGAAAACTAACTTGAAAATGTTTCTAAACCCCCACAACCCCCTCGAAAGTTACTTTTTAAATAAAACTCCCAATTCAATCATTATATTGTCTCCAAAATTATTTCGGAGAGTAAATATTGTCCGATGCATCTCTTTTTTCTTCAAAGAATGTTCATCCTAATTAATTTTCTTATTTAATGACTACTATTAGTACAGAAAAACTCAGATTTTATGCCTAATATGTTTTCTTTCGAGTGTTTCAGCAGCATTTACTTCAAAAATTGTCAGAGAAACATTTTTACTGTAGCCAGCTAACTATTAGACTGCAGTGCTACAAGTTATTGTAATGAAGTCAAGGCTTTAACATCACACTTTTTATCTATCTGTCTCAAGTTTTAGAGGTGAAGCGTACTCATTTTTTCCTCAATAGTATATTTCGTCCGCTAGTGGCAACACTTTATTATCACTCATAGCATAACTTACAATTTCGAAATAATGTTGAGATTACAGTTCTGTAATGAATAATTCCATCAAACTCTTCATTCCAAACAAATAAATCATTACACTCTCAACAAATAAATATGTTGAAGATAATTCGAATATTTTAAAGTGTATTCTCAAGATATTCCTCATAGCAAAGTTTTAAATTGTATAGAAACGGAAACTAGCACAAGTTAATCAAGTTTTATCCCTGAAGTTTATCTTATGATAAAACCTAATAGATATGGCGAAAACATTCAGATGATTGATCTAATTATAGAAATGAAATGGCTCCAGTTTGGATACCATGTACTGAACTACTGTATTCACTGAGATAAGACACCGGTACTAAATCTCACTCTCTAAAATATTACTTATATAGTATTCCAAGCCTAAAAGATATTCACAGTAAACAGTTTCAGGAAAGCTACAAAGACTATTCTTACAGAAGCACCTCCGGTACATAAACAGAGACTCCAGTTTTTTAACATCAAATTAACGACCTGCAGAATGTTGCTGATTTTGAGTTGAGGTTCTTCTCAAGAATTTTTGAATTTATGGCAAATAATTGGAAGTTCAAGATGCCTTAATCTCTAAGCTGGGGTTTTAGTTTTCAAACTTTTCAGCGTCACGCTTGATATGGTCAAAGCTTCTTTCTGTCGTTCAATCATGAAAAAAGAATCAGGAACTGTATGTGCTACTATCAGGCTATTAAATATGACTTTTACTACCTTACTAATAGGATGGTGACTGATTACTGCATTGAAGGTGATTTCTAACTTTGACTGACTATGCCTAGTTGTATAGAACGAGTCATTATGTTACTTTATTGATGTTCTGAGCGATAAAGTAGTTCAGATATTGCATGAATAATTCAACATCATCTATAATTCATCCAGATCTGCGTAATGCTGACTGTTATAACAATTAAAATCTAGAAAACGTCAGGTGTTTGCTCATCATAAATCCTTTTGGCGAGTTTATTCGAGTATATTACAACCAAATCTACCAATATATAATTTAGTGTTGCTATGAACTTTATTTGCTATGGTTATTTTCTGAGGGTTTCAACTTTGTCAAATGCACTTATACTTCATGAATTTTGTATTATTGATTAACTAACTATTATAGTGCGATGATTTCAGCACTAGGCATAAGTTGTCGAAATCGTATGTGTATTTTACGGGAAAAGTTATGGAAGTTGAAAGATAAACTGGTAGCAAGCAAAATCGAATCGGTGATCTCTGAATTACTAGCTGACTCAAAAACTGCTTTCCCCGGTAAGTGGCATCTGAGGTTATTACTCTTCTATCTAGTCACTATCATTAGACTCAAATAGTCGGCTGAAATTGGCATAGGTGTGTCTTAATGTTGGGTCAAGAGGGAACAATCACTGAGTGAACAAAGAAAATATTAGCTCTCTGCTTCCCACTTACCTTAAAAATGTACCGACAGTGGTGTAAATAACAGATTTCCATCATGAAGGTATACCGTTATGCTGTCTGCACAGAGTGAACAGATACTTTGTCATTTTTCCAAATTAAAAGCTTACTTTAAAACACTGAAATGCATTATTACTTGTGATTGTATCAATAATAGTATTGGAGAGAACAGAAAAATAAGTGGCTTTGAAGGCCACCCTAGCAACGACTGAAATAGCCAATTAGGTTTCTTTATTTCGACTGGAAACGTAGTCTTCTCATATAGTATTGTAGTTGGTTGCCTCGTTAATTACTAGGGTGGCTTATAGAGTCACTCCAGAAAAATCTATCGTAGTCTTGGAAAATTCTCCTTCAACAGGAAAAAGTTTTTTTTAGAGATTGAAGATTGAATCAGAGTATAGCGTAGAGCAACGTGATAGTAACCCGTTAAAACCTAACATCGTGAAATATTATTCTCCTTATTTATCATTAATTTGAATTGCAATAATTTGTGGTAAAAAGTAGCCTGTCACATATCATGCATGGCATTGATAATTAAAAGTACTTATAAAGCATATAAGAAATTTATCTAAACAAAGGTGGAAAAAGATAGATAAATTAGTAATTTACTGGTTTTTAAAGATTCTTAAACTGTTCAGGATGTAGAACCTAATTATATATATATCCTGCTCAGTACAATACGAGGATTTTCAGACAAGTGCTTTATCCTCATACTGATTGAGCACGACAATAGGTTGACAAGTCCTGGCTCCCATTACTCACTTTCAAATACTTATTTTGATTGCATTTTGCAAAACTAGATCCCAAAAAATCGACACAATTTTATCAGGAATGGTCTGTGAAACTTACATTTCAGGGAATTTCATAAGTGACTAATTATGCGTACAGTAGGTCAGAGGTTTTCCATAATTGTATTAACCGTTCTGCCACCGCTCTTATAACCATCAGTCAACCAGTGTGAGCTGAAACTAAATCTATGCATTATATATTTATCTTCCCTAACTTATTCATAGTAAATTTGCTTGCCGTATAAACTTCGTAATGATAATTAATGCTGAAATTATTTGAGATATTCCTATTCGATAAACTGTTGCATAAAACTTACTTTGAATATAACGAAATGTAAACGCATTTGTTTTCAGTTACACAGTCGATTAGATACCACAAGAATGACAAACGAAGTGAACGTGTGTTCAATATTCCCCCAACGAATAGAATGACTACAATTTCAGCTTCTTGTGAGTGTATTTCAGTTAAAAAAAAGGTATAAGGAATTGTTTCCACAACTACTTCTAACTTGTCAACCTGCAAAATATGAACTCTTTTCTGTTTTCGTGAACGAAACTGAAATTTAAAGGTAACAATAAAATCTAATCACTTTAACCATATATGATTGGTCAACTTTTCAAATAAACAATTACTCATTATTGTTTTCTAGAAGAATAAAAGGTATGGAGCAAATAATTTTCGTTGTAGTATGTAGCGTTGGTATACGTATGTTTGTTACTATGCTAATTGATCACTATGTGCAACTGTATATGCCTCTGTGTGTATGTGTATATGAGTGAAAGATAATCATGGGATAATACGTTGAAATGAAAAGTGCACTATTCATCTTAGCCATAATAAATATTTCATTATCACCTTCAGTTTTCTTTCGGTTTACAAAGATGATATAAGTGCAAAAGTCAGAATAATAGTGATAACATTAGCAGTAATAAAAGATATCAGGACACTATAATACACTTTCGTCTTGAATTAATATTATCATTGTAATCATAAAAAATGACTTTTTCTGAAGAAAGAGGTTCTTTTAAATAAATCTTCACTGAAGAATGATTTATTCCATTATCTTTGGTTAAATTTGAATGAAACCCTTTCACAAAATACGAAAATAGGTTTGTCCTAATAGTCACTGAGTTAATTAGTTAACTATTAGAAGTAGTATTCATCATGGACTGACATCAGTTGGGGAACCATTGAAATCTGAGAGCATTGGACAGCTGTTTTGTCCTAGTATGAGACCCCTTAGCAGTACGCACCCACTACTCGACTACGGATCGAACTCAGGACCTTCACGTTTCACGGCGAATGCGTTAACCATTCAGCAACTGGGTCGGTTTCCAGTGGTTCACAATTTCAAAGTTCTGTCAATTCACGACATAGCGTGACTATCACCCAAGGTCTTCAGTTAGCATTCACTTCACTTCCGACTGATTGAACTCACAGGTCATGGCAGTACGCACCTATGACCTGTGATGACCCGTCCATGATGAATACTACTTCTAAATTAAAATCCCCATTCATCTCAAAAATACATTACTCTATAGTGCTCATTAGTGACTTGCTTCCAGATGGATATCACGAAGCTCTAATGAGAAGCCATGACCTGTGGAGTCAATCAGTCGTAAGTGAAGTGAATGCTAACTGAAGACCTTGGGTGATAGTCACGCTATGTCGTGAATTGACAGAACTTTGAAATTGTGAACCACTGGAAACCGACCCAGTTGCTGAATGGTTAACGCATTCGCCGTGAAACGTGAAGGTCCTGAGTTCGATCCGTAGTCGAGTAGTGGGTGCGTACTGCTAAGGGGTCTCATACTAGGACGAAACAGCTGTCTCGTGTTCCCAGGTTTTCATTGGTTCTGCAATTGTAAACGAGTTTTTTAGTAAGAATAAACTTTAATTGTCGTCTTTGTTATTTATAACCTAATGGTCTGTTTCATTTTTGCTGAATGAATCTCTCACTTGTCGTTGATGCATGATAAGGAAGTGTCTTCATAAGTTATTCTAGTTAACTAATATCTAGCCTAGTTCCTATGGCGATTCAGAAATTGTACTACACACCCTAGGAATCACCCTGTACCTTAGTTGAGCACAAAGCCAAGCTTTTACGCGCGCTCCTTAAATAGTGACCTGTTTTTGCTCGTCTCCACCCCTCTAGACAAAATCCACATTTACGACTATCCAATAGGAGCTTCCAACTCCTCATTCAACGTTTTTGCAACAGTCTTGCTGCAGAACATACCACTGCTTACTTCATCGCCACTATTACGCTCCAAACGGACAACTGTTTGGTGGGTCTAGCTGTCTCAACCAACTGTTACGGCTCGGATTGCTGCATCTGCAGCAAAACATATCTCACTAACTCCAACGTCCAGGACTTGGTAGGTTTTGAACTTCAACAGAGTAGCAGGAACAGACAATTGAAGGTAAGGTCGAAAGTCTTCTGTTTACTTGCTTTGCATTTCCATTACCCTGCTCCTTTTATCGAACCTGTTATCGTCTTCGTCTGTTTATCAGTATGCGTGGTAAAAGTGTGTTGACCCCTAAAAGGGAAAGTATTAGAAATACTTCGAGTACAGTCTCGCCACAGTCAATGACCACCTCATTTTCAGTAGTTACTAGGGCTGGAGCTAGGAGACGTCAAAACGTGGCGAAGAAAGCAACTGAAGATATGAACGCACCGCCCAGGTTCACCTCACCCGAACGGTCACAATCACGACTTGAACACTTGGAGTTAGCCATACAGACAATCCTCCTGGCACTGTAAACGTCACTATACTTGGTCAAGCAAACCCAGAGCCCCATGTGACTCCTGGCTCCCACCCTGACCCCCCAGTGAGGACCACTGGGAGGAAACGTCAAAGAGTAAGGTGGGAGTATTTGGAGAAACCACATGGACATGACGATAAATGCCACACATATGCTGTCACTGTTACCAAAAGTGATTCAGCCTTTGAGTGCAACAGCTGCAACATATGGGTGCACTGCTGATGTGACAAAGAAGTGCCACATCAGTACTATAGCTTTAAGACGCGTCACCCCTGCATGTGGTTTTGGTACATCTGCCCAGAGTGCCGTCTGAGACCG
This sequence comes from Heterobilharzia americana, assembly GCA_944470555.2. Lineage (NCBI taxonomy): Eukaryota > Metazoa > Platyhelminthes > Trematoda > Strigeidida > Schistosomatidae > Heterobilharzia > Heterobilharzia americana. The sequence goes on along the minus strand of OX104129.1, from coordinate 43,462,348 downwards.
CACTTAACTTAAGGCTTATTTAGAGTAACCGATAAATCTCCAGTAACCAAAAAGCAGGTATCCATCCAAATCACTATCACAGAGGATATTCACTCTCCAGAGGATTTCCGCAGTGGCCTGCTGAAGGTCAAAAATCTGAGAGGTTCTAAGCAGAACAAAACACTGCCTACACCAACGGCAACTACATCCACCTCAAGCCTTGGAGCCGCACCAGAGACAGCAACCAGCGGACAAAATAAGGAATGGGTCAGGGTGGAGAAAAAAAGCTCGGAGCATCCGTGATAAAGCACCTACAGGATCGGATAATGTTGGCACCACTGACCGATCTAGCTCCGTCATTCTGTTCAACGTTCCCATCTGTGATGATAGCCTTCTGGAGCGTAAAAACAAGTTTGACGGGCAGCAGTAGAACTCCTTTTGTGCTATGCTAGGTCTGAGCGTTCTCGAGGTGAAATTGTATCGACTATGCAAAGGCACCCACTCATCCGCAGGAAAGCCTCCTCCGATAGGAGTCACTCTAGGCTCAACTAGAGACACTGAAAAGTTCCTCTTACTGTCACACACCCTGGTTATCAACAGATCGTTCAACATCAGAGCTAGACCTGACCGATCATGGGTGTCAAGAAAGATGTCTCGAGAAGCAGCTGTTTCCCTAAAACCCACAACCATGGTCGTACATGGAATACCTGAAATGGTGGCCAGCATCCCAGGTGATAAGTACACCCATGACGTCAAACAACGGGAGTGGTCATCGGCGCGGATGGAGCTGAGTGGGGTTGCAGCTGTGACAATTAACAGTCTGCCACGCCCCTCGCATATGACAACCGTGACCTTACCTAGACTAATGGCTGGCAACTTCGAATCCTTAGTACTCACCAGAGTGCTAGAGACATGGTACAAAGCCGACAGCATCATAAGTGGTAACATTCGCTGTTATGGAAGCAGACTGAGAACGCTGCGACAGTAACAGACAGCAGTTACTCCCTGTGCTCAGGCCACCGCACCCCTGAACTGGAACGTCGAGGGTCAGACCAACAACCTGCACCCAACACCGAATATACCGATCGGCCCAGGAAAAAACTTAACTGGGCCAGTTCAATTTGAACTGGTCAGTCGGTAGAGACCCTGGCATCCAAACCTGTGCCACTAGTTAACCCAGAGACATCTCACGTTACGAGAAGCACCTTCAAGTGTCTTAACAGTTACGTGAGAGGACTCCAAAGTAAAATGCCAGAGCTCCAATCCCTCTGTTTCGACTTTGTCCCGAAAATCATGATCCTGACAGAAACATGGTTATCACCGGACATAAGTGATACCGAAGTTAACAGAGACGACATGATTCTGTTCAAGAGAGACTTAGAACATAGGGACGGAGGGAGGTTGCAATATACGTGGACAGTTGGTTCAGAAGTGAACAAACGACTGATGCTGTACTGACAGAGCTCGCAGACTCTATCTGGTGCCACTTCACGGTCAAACACACCGAATTCTTGATTGGAGGAATCCATAGGTCCCCTAATAGCAACTTGGAACACAACCAAAAACTACTCCAAGTAATATCCACAGTATCAACTATAGGGTACGGCCAGATTCTAATGGCTGGCGACCTCAGCCTAGAGCAAGGTGACACGACTCCGAACCGGAAGTTTGACTGTAACCTGCTAAGTGCCATCCAGGTGGCTGGACTGCAAGAAAAAACCAGTGACAACACCCGCTGGGGGTCAGATGGTAAACCATCTAAACTGGATTACCTACTGGCTAGTGATCACATTCTGGTTGAAACGGTTCGGGTACAAACACCTCTTGGAATCAGCTATCACGCTATGGTAGTGTTCTACCTGGTAGTCAGTGAACAAATATTGTGAGAGGGTCCTCGTCCTTGCCCCTGTAACAACGGGGGAAACTACGAAGGTATGAACAAAAGCCTATCAAGAGCTCCGTGGCCAGTGGATGGGTGTTCCTTATCGATCGAACAGCACTGGTAAAAGATATCATCAAGGGGCCATCTCGCAAAACATCCCCTGACGGCAAAAAAACCAGAAAGCAAACCTCATGGCTAAAACGGGGCACAGAGCGCCTTCTAAAAGCCAAGAGAAGGGCATGTAACACATGGAGACTCTCCAGGGAACAGGACGACCATGAAGCACATATGACTCTACGGAATTGAAGCATCATCAGGGTACGGGGGGACAAGGGGTTGTTCCAGTCCAACCTGGCCAAGAGGCTTGAGGTAAGCCCCAAAAACCTATACCGATACATGGCATAGAGAAAATCAACAAGCCAAGGAGCATGCATCATAAAAGAAAACCTCTCTGGACAGGAGGTCGCCAAATTGTTGAGCACCACATTTGACACACAGCCTAACATTCCATCAGGAAAGTGCGCATACCAACTGTCCGAACAGCCTTCAACGTCGCCCGATGCTGCCGAGTTACACGAAATACAGATAACTCGTACTGTTGTTCTCGACAAGCTATCTAAGCCAGGCGCGGGGAAATCCCCAGGGTGCAACGACATCCACCCATCTGTGTTGAGAGTGTGCAGGCTCCCTAAGTGGTCCACTCTGTAGTCTCTTCCAACACCCCTTGGATGAAACTAGGCTCCCACGAGGGTGGAAACGGGCTATCCTTTCTCCCATCTTTAAAGGAGGAGATAGGCAGAATCCCAACTGTTATAGACCCATAGCACTTCTACCAGTAATATCAAAAGTTATGGAGAGCGTGATAGACGACCGTATAAGAGAATATGTGGACAAGAAACAAGCACTCAGTGACACTCAGCATGGCTTCCAGAAGGGTAGGTCATGTGCCTCCAACCTGCTGACGGCCTGTGATCACTGGATAGCATACCGGGATCTCAAGGTCCCGGTCCACGCAATTTTATAGACTTCGCCAAAGCCTTTGACACCGTCTCACACACGACCCTTACACATAAGATAGCTGGGTTAGGCATGCGCAGCCAGGTGCTATCGTGGCTGCAGAACTACTTAGACAATAGGGAGTTCTGCACGGAAGTCAACAGAGTCTACTCAACTTGGAGAACATCCTCATCCTGTGTCTCACAAAGAGCAGTCCTAGGTCCACTGTTGTTCCCACTGTTCGTGAATGACCTGCTGTTACATATCAGCTCTCCGATTCCCCTATATGCTGGTGATGTCAAATTATGGAGGGCAATAACTTGCGAAGCCGAATCGAAGGCATTACAGAACAACCTCAAAACACTAGAGGGATGCAGAACTAGTAACGAACTGGAATTTATCGTGGATAAGTACCGGTCCATGTTTTTCCGCACTCCTGATCCCCAGAAAGTATCCTACTATCTCTGTGGTTCACGTCTATCCCATTCCAAAGTGGAAAAAGACCTGGTTCTAACGGTGACGGGGAAACTAGACATCAGTTTCAACTATCCAGGTGATGCCTCAAAAGCATATGGTGTACTACGCTTTGTGCCTGAACAACTGGATGCCTTCACCCCAGAACTCTTTCTGAAGCTCTACAAGACTTACCTACAGCCCCACTTAGAGGTCCGTAACGTCTTTGCTCCATCACAGCTGAAAAGTGGCATTAATCTACTGGAGAAAGTCCAGAGGGAGCCACAAAAGGGGTTGTTGGGATGCAAAGAAAACCATATGAAAGACCTAGGCCTATACTCTCTTAGCTACCGAAGATTACTAGGTGACTTGATAATGGCCCACAAAATACTGAATAACCCAAGTCATCCGAATGGAGGAATACTACCAAGTGACCACTATGGAGATCCTTGAGGAAACCCTAAGAGAATAGCCCACCAAAGGTCAAAAACTCATGTGCGTTCACAGTTCTTCTCTCTCCGAGTCTGCGGGTACTGGAACTCACTACTAGCCGAGGTGGTCTCCGCCCCAACTATTGAAAGCTTCAAGAAGAGACTAGACAGTCAAGCAGACTCCCACGGTCTGTCCACATATAGCTGGAACACGAAGTGATGTCAAGCCACCCCAACTATTTTAACTTTACGACCAGTTTTCTTTCTGTTGTAACCATTTAGACCCTTTTCATCCCTTCCATTTGCCATGAGTTAGCCTCACTTACCTAAGTTCTTCATACCTCTGCACCCCTCCTCGCCTTACTTGGGTGTAAGTAGATTACTCCATTGGATCACTGTTCTTTTCCCCTTTTACTTACACTAACACTTCCTAGGTTTTCTCTTCACTATCCCTAACCCTCTCTGGCGAACAGTCCGAACAACTGTCTGGCAGCTCGACATCTGAAGAGGCCAACAGCACCACAGTCCAAGGCAAACAAACCAACACTTAACTTCCTTTTCTGTAAACCAGAGCTATAGCAGATGAGTGGCTGGATCTATTGCATCGGAATCCGCCAAAGACCTGGAACCGTTCCGCAAGACCAAGAAGCGAGCAAGAAGAAATCAACTGGTTACACAAACTCGTTATAAAGATATTGGATAAATAAAATTTGTCTTTCCATCACTGTGCTTATTTTTCATAAAATGTAAGTAGGACTTTTACATATATTTTGATAGCATGCAAGTATTCGAAAGAATTACAATTGGAATCAGTGAACAGTGATGAGATTCGGTCCCAACGTAAAGTCATTTTGTGAACTGTGAATGTGGTGATTACCAGTTATAATCATTATCAAGTGAGTTCATACAGAAGAACCAAAGAAATCCACAATTCCTTTGTAAAAGTCACGGCTATCTGAATGAGGGAAATAATTCTATTGTGATTCATGATTTCACTCAACTTTAATCAATATTCTTTTATACCAGATGTTCTGAATAGTAGTCTGTTGTTCTAGGATACTACATAGTGTATCACGTTTCATGTAGGAGTGAAATGTTATGTAATATAAGGTCTCATGGAGAAAAAGCAGTAAAGACGGTTGGTAACTTACACCGGAGGTTAGCAAGCGTCACTGGATTTCGTGGGCTTCATCTGAACTAAATAGTGTGAGAAGAGTCATCCCAGTTGACTTTGATCGCAATGAAGAGCCAACGAAGGTGAAACATAAGTTGACCGAGAGTCTTCACAATGTTCTTGAGCAGTGGCAGATGCGGAATTTAAGAAGATAGAGAAGGCATAAGTATGAGACAATGATCTACAAGTATTTCAGGGAATTAAGGATGCTGGTGAGATGGCTGTTAGTGAAAATGTTGAGGGGAAGTATGGTACCCTAACAGCGTCTCAGAACTCATTACTAGAACGTTCAGTGGAACACTTTGAAGCACAGTTTAACTGGCACACAGTCATGCTTCAGTTACTCAAAGTTCACCCAGAACCTCAACGGGATGTAGATGTCGATTCTCCAACTGTCCTCGAAATTAATAGGATCCATTTAAAAAGAAGCTATACAAAACAGTAGGACCTGAAGGTTTGCCACCAGAAGCTTTCAGAGATGCGGATAGGAAATTTCAGATGAGAGGGACTGAGGTAATAAGCAGTGTATGAGAATCCAAGGTAGTGCGGTAAAACTGATTATCCAAGCCTGCTGGAAGGCAGAGAAATCTTCTTGTGACAACCGCAGAGAAACCAGTTCGAAAAAGGTCGTGTCCAAGATCTTAGCGTCCATAGTTACCCGACGCCTAATTGAAGCTCGAAGGCAGCAAATTCGTGAAACCAGACAGGTCTTAGACTTGGACGAGGGTGCGTTGATCATCTTTTTACCCTCCGGCAGATTATAGAACACATGCATACCTACCGGCCTATGGCTGACACTGGGCATATTTTTTGACATAAAGGCGGCATTTGACTCACTAGATAGTGGGATGTTGTGGCAGTGTCTAACCAGGAAGGAAGTACCGAACAAATACAAAACGCTTATCGAAGATCTCTACTCGAGCTCACGCAGACGCGTCACGGCTTATGGAGAGTTGTCTTCAGAACTAGTGGTGTCCAGCAAGGATTTCCACTGTAAACGTTTCTATTTAACTTCGTTATGGATGTACTGATGGAAATAACCTTAGATACGTGTGACTTCATGGGGATTAACTAACTCCCTCCAGGTCATCGTGTTGACGTGAAGTATGTAGATGATATTATACCTTTCGGTGAAGACGATGACTGAGTGCAAGGTCTCATGAAAGCATTGAGCAGAAACCAGAGTATGCTTGGCATGGGTTTTGTACCTGTTAAATGTAGGATTATGCTCCGGGACCGGTTTGCAATTACTCTTGGTTTAATGACAGGAAGTAAACTGGTCGAATGTACCGACAACGTACCAGTTTGTGGCAGTCATGGATTGACTTCTGTAGTAAACATTTTGTAATTACAGCTACATATCTTCCATCCCCCTTTCACAAATTTAAGTAATCTGTGAATACTCTTGTAAGCTATCCTCTTTGTGAGGACAGTTTTCAACTCCTTACTATCTGTTATTTCTTCGTTATCCATTACTTTCATTATTTGTTGGAATAATGTCTCATTGTACAGTCTAAGCCTCGGTACCATTCTACGTAGTTCACGCTCCACCATGCTAACCCAACGTATCATCTCCGGCAATCCACCTATTCACTCTGGTTTTCCCAGGCAGTCCGCCACTAAATTCCCCTTCCTCAGCAAGTGACTGACCGCAAAATCACACTACTATAGGTGTGAATTCCATTGTGCTAGTTTCTTACAAAGGTCATACATTGTCCAAAACCAATCTCTGGGCTTGTTGTGCATCTCAATGTTAATCAGTTGTTTGAGTGGATATGGTCTCAGTTTTTCTAAAACCAAGGTGATCGCCAATAATTCCTTTCATAGTGTTGAATATTTCTCTTTTGAAGGCGACAGTGCACGGTTAACATATTGAACAACTTCAATTTGCCGTAGAATTACACTCATTCTATAAGCACTAGTATCTGAGAAAATGATAAGTGGTTTCAGGAGTGCTGCCAATCTTAAGGCCATTCGCTGATTGGCTCAGAGTCTCGCAGATCAGCAAATTTTGGTTTTCTTAGCAGTTTATACAGCATAGCCGCTACTTCATCGATATTTTCAACTGACCAACTGTATAACGCTGCTCCTTTTCAAAGAAAACATGCAGCTTCTCTGCGATAGTTTGTAAGCAAGACTGTTATATATTGTTGCGGGTCCTTAATTCATTTCTTCAGTGGATTTTTCTGTTCCCATCATCGATATCGTCCACATTAGGTGTCGGAGAATCTTGTCAACTGTTTGATATTCGTTGACTGAGCTGAGTTTACAAGCCTTAAGTGTTGAGCAATAGTAACTGGCATACTGTGAATAAACTGTGTTGCCAAAATGTTTTCTCCTGACTCCCTAGAGATATCGGGTATTGGGTGGCGGACAAAACTAGTGATTTTTATCACCAGTGCGTCTTCTTCTGCGTCCATCCTGGCACCTCTGAATAATGCATAAAATACTTTCTATCTGCTGGGTCATCTATCCCTAGCACGAGGTGAGGTCGCAGAATCTCCCGCAAATTATTTCCCTTAAAATTATTCCCCTCACCATACTCTCCGTTTTAGTCAGGGATTATCCAGTCTTATAAAAGGGATCCAAACGGTACCAGCTTCTGTACCGACTTCTTGGTCCCCACCAACTCTGCAACTCCCCAGAAATGCCTCACCAGCGTCTTGATATCTCCACCCTCAAGTGGTGCAGGCCAAGGTATCTTCATCTGTAAGGCACGCAGCGACACCAAAGAAGAGAAGTTCATTCAGGCATCAGATATTGTTTGTTGTGAAAATATGACATGTTGACAAAAATATTTAGCCTTACATTACGTTATCCATTTGCAAGTTATCACTTTTTCTGATTTTCATTTCGCAGTTTTCTTGCTCCTTATATTTCCACTTAGTATCGCGTTTTATTTTTGCCCAGTCTATCGCTATGACTTTCAAAGTTGCTAAATATACTAATTAGATGGATTCCAGTAAACAGCTCACAGTAAGTACACTAGTACATTCAAGTCACAGAACTAAATAACGTATCTTCACACTAGGTAAAGTCAATTGTTTTTTCCTCATGTATACACTCTCATTAAAGTTATCATGACTTTTTCGAGGATTAAAGTTTTGTGTTGTTTTGCTAAAGACTGGTTTACGTCGAATCTCAGAGATGGCATTCTTCGTATTTCAGATACGTCACTTGTTCACACTTGCATCTCAGTAGTTATCTGTATACCATCTTGATTCAAAGCCAGTTTCGAAAGCAAAAGCATTGTAGATAAAGGTAAGTTATTTCATTTGAATGAAGTGAAAAAGGGGAAGCTTTCAATAAAAGTTTAAAGCCAAAGCGTAATGTAAAGTAGTTCAAAAATGTGTTCCGATAACTTATTTTTTAATGGCTACAGAGATGAGCACTGCATTTTAGTTTGTGTTAAGACCATTAGGGAAAAGTATATATCCTTGTAAAGAGTTACAAACAAAAAGAAAAGTGCATAGTTTATCTTTAATGAAAAGACGCTCAAGGTTATTGATAAATCTTAATAGAATCCAGTAGTCAGTAGACGATACAGGAACTTATTTCTACCCGATCGTCTACACTGTCTCAACACCAAACATAACATGATAAATTTCAGTTTCATCAAAGTATAATTGTATCAAACTTGGTTATTTTAGTTCTTTTAAGGTAGATAGATATTATCCTAGATACGCAAAATAAAATTTTGTCTCTTTAGCCATAAATATCAATTTATAAAAATGATTGTATATATAATCAAAGATCATTTAACAAACCTCTGGAAGACTTTGACAAATGCATTTCTTAATGATATCCTTAATTTTAACATTAGATTTTTTTTCTGAGTGATATCATATAAATCATCTTCAAGAATGAGATCTCTTTCATTATACAGCTGTCCAATAAGAATATATTCATTAGTTCAAAAGTAATTTGTCAGTTATAAGGGTTTAGTATTCCTGCACTTGACTTCTGAAGACACTGACAATGAAGTCTACTGAGATATTCAACAATAAAAATGCATAGAAATGCAGTACTCTCAGATTACAAGTCATTTTGTCTCTGAATGTGCTACCTTACTGCCAATAAAAGTGATGAGGTTAATTTAAAAGTTTCCTTTATAAGTTTCCACAAAACGACAAAAAGATATAATCCGTAAAGAATCACTCATTTTAACGAGATCAATCGCATAATTGTTATGCATTTTACACCAAAGGTAATGAAATTAATTTTAGCCAATAAAGTAGGTCAAATGAAGGTTAACATTAGTAAGGACAAAAATAATGTTGAAGGACTAAAAACCTGCTTGAATAACCCTTGGGATTAGATACGGACTTCAAATGAGGTAGGTTCACTGCTGTAGTTTCTTGTTCCTCAATGAATAGTCTGGGCTCAAATGTGCTGACCACATCGTAAACCGATTTTAACGTGTTCATAAGGTCTAAAGTGAGCCTTTCTTTCTGTCTTTCTATTGGGAAAACTTTAGTATCTACGCATAAATTGATATATTCCGTATGATACAACCTAGTAACAGTACTGCAGTAGTGAACAATTTATTTGGTACAAATGACCAATTTAACTTCAGGAGTAGTTCTTGTCACCGATATCTTCAATTGTCTGTGAACAACTGTTGGGATACTATCACTCTTAAAGTTAAGGCCTAAAAACTCAAATGTTTTGTCAACTTTAATGGTGTTCGAGCTATCCATTTCATTTCTGTCAAACTTATTATTAAAATTTTGTTGATAACCGTTGTTTTGTAAGCAATTCTCAACTATTTGCTGGGCTTCTTCCAGTCTTTTGGTTCAGAATATCATTTTTGCTCAGCAAAACAATGATCTAACTATTGTTTGTATTGCTTATTTAACAAAAGCTATGAAAATCAAGTGTGACTCATTCTAATAACTCTTCCAATATACAGACGTTCGAAGAGTTTCATCAACTTTAAGTTGTATAGTCAGGTGAAAGACTAGACTTACTTATGTATTTTTACAATTGACTAAACTAAGTACTCCTCCACCTATATCTGAAAATACAGAATCAAAGAGATACTCAGTTTTTCATCTATCAGTTTGACAAATCTTGAGTTGACGAATTCAAGCTTAGTATTATTCACCTATAACAAAAGAAGTTTCATGTAAATAGAAGTCTGGAAACGGATGGTCATAAATTTTTATTGTCACACACGATGTTGAATAATTTCTATCCTATCTTCATTGATGATATAATAGATTTAAGCTGAAAATAAAAATTAACTTAAACTTTAACCCTGACTCCAGTTATGTGAGTATTTTCACTACCTCACTCAACCTTATTAGTTCGGTTTAATCCCAAGGGCATAGTAAACACACCACAACAACTACCGTTACTAGTTCTATGACTAATGATCACTGCTGTATAATTACTAACCAAACCATTATGCCCATCTGACCTTATTTCTTCTTGCCTGAGTTCTTCCCTTTATTTCTCACATAGACATTACCAGTATGTTACTTTACACGTCTCATTACAAGCAATTATATATATATATATATATATATATATATATATATATATATATATATATATATATTTGTTTTATGCTTAACCGATTGCAATATTTCGGTGAGATGTGTAAGTTACTTTCTGTTTTGAACCAATAGTGTGCATACTTATACGTGCGTTAGATATCATATATCACACGATATTGTTGAGAACTTGAAGGAAGATTCATTTTCTAAATCACTTCACTTATGCAGTATTCGATCCACCAACCTGAATCGTTATTTAGGAACGTTTCAAGTACAAACTGTAATATAATTAACTCTTCAAACAAGTGGTGTTTCTTGTTTGTACAGGCTCAAAGACTAGCTGTATTTAATCCGCTAAAAGTTAGTAGTATTCTCTTCTACATGTTCTTCACATTAACTCCTTAGTTCAACTTCTTTGGTCCAGCAAAATGGCGACACAGCTTTAAGCTTATTAGTCATTGAACTGTTGTTTATCTTCTTTCATTATCCTCGGCACTAACTGATGTTCATCAACCGGTTGTTATCATGAAGAAGCAGTCACGTCTACCTATATTAGTTGGTCATTTGATAAGATGATGAAAAGTCTGAAAATATTCACTGCAACAGTATGTCATATGTAATGAAATGTTTTAGGCATGAAGTCAAACTGTTGACTGAATGAAAATGTGATTTTACAGGTTCAAGTTAGCAATAAACCATCCCTGTCTTACTAATGATAGAGGTGGCGAGTCTAACTGATCAAACCTTTGACGAGGTCAATTTTGAGGTTTGAAGCAACGCACTGGTAACAAGTTAGTATTCATCATGAACTGACACCCCTGGCCGGGTTATGGGTGCACACTTTTGAGGAGCCCCATACTAGGACGAAACATGTCCAGTACTCCAAGGTTTCCAATGTTTCTCTAACTGATTTCAGCCGATAATGAATACCAGCCTTTACAGAGTTAGTGCTGAATTCTGACTGACTCTAGCAGTGATTCCAGCATCTGAGGTAAAAACCACCATGACTTATTTATTTCTGAACAAACCCTTTCTGCAGCCGAAACAGAAATATCTAATAAGTTATTTCAGTGGTTGTCAAGATGTACTTCGGAGTGAACAGTGAACTGGCACTTTGTTTCAGTTTTCTCACGCAAATGTTACGTATGGTTATCTGCTTAACCTTAACTAGATAACGTGATAGTTTTGGAGTGACCCTAAAGGCCACCCAAACAACTAGTGAAATAATCAACCAGGTCTTCTTATATTTTAGAAAACAACATTTTCATCTGGAACCGGGAACATAACTGGTCATTTCAGTAGTTGCTAGGATGACCCTTGGAGTCACCTCTTAAACTCACCTAAATAATGTAATAAGTATTGTTGAGTGATAAAATATTGAAGCCGAAAAATTAACAGAATCTGAGTTGGCGATCCTATAGACAATGAATGTATGATTGGTTGTGTAAGTCCCTTATGCACCCGCAATATTTAAAAACTTACTTTTAATATAGACCTAATTACCCACTAACTGCTATTCGTAATATGTGGAAGAAAACTTACAGAAGCTGTTAAACTCATTTCAGGTGATCAAATGCCATTATTTTATTGGAAGTATGGACAAGTTTGAAAGACATATAAGGTTCCGATTTTAAAGTCTTTTGATGGTGAAAAGACAACAGTAACTTAGTTTGGCACTTACTTTGCCTCCGGTTCCCAATAACCCATAAAATATGCAGAAAGTAATTCACTTTATAGCCATTCGAAACGTCATAATATTGGACGAAGACTGACGATGTTGTCAGTGGTCACGGTCTTGAGGTATCAGTAAAAGATAGCAAGCTTTCCTTAGACTCCCATTCCGTAGAGTACATTCACTTGTAAGCTATTTCCCGCAAAAAAGCTGCGGCTATTATCTATCATAATGTCGATTTTTAGGATTAGAAATTTGGTCTACAGCTTAGTAAGAAATACCTAAACATCGTAGTTTGGTGGCTGTTTCATGTCCGGTAAGTTCACTGAGTTTTGTAAACAGCTGTAATGGTAGTCAAGATCCCCAAACGGAAAAGTTTTTAAGGCCAGTGAATCGTTGCAGCTCTATATGAACTGACTCAAGTAGACTATTTTCTGGTGATAAAAGGAGTATTCATTTTAAGTACAGAAGCACCAAGTATTCTCAAAATGGTTGCACACTCTGATGGATGTTAAAAGTAAGCAAAAATGTCATAATCGATAAATGTTCAGGATTTTTCAGCAAATCAGCCTGAAAGTTAATTCATGTAGAAAGTGTCCAAACAGATGGCTTAAATACTGTACGTAGAACTTTCAAGATAGTTTTTATTGTGTCGAAAATCCTATACTTACTGACCACCAGTTTGCAACCTGAAAGTAACCTCGGTATTAGTGCTTAAAGTTTTACACAGGTTGATAAGGGGTCCAAAAACCTCAAATGAGTCAGAACAGTCATTCATGGGTTTTTGCAGTTTATTTTCATAGCATTTACGTCACTTCGAGTTTCATCTTCTTACCCAACATTTTGACAAGGTAATGTGAAATATTGCAGCTAGGATTGTGATACAGTAATTTTGGATACCACATTGACAACAACTCACTGTCTGGTGACATTTCCGTACAACTTCATAGAATTCGTCAATTAGTTAGGTAACTCCTAGATTTGTAAGCTCATAAAATTTTGGAATAGATGAGTAACCGCTTGAATTTTATTTGTTTTTGCAAGTTTTTTTTCTTCTTCTAGAAATGCATAATTTACTATGGTTGAAGAAATTTCCAACTACAATTTTGGTAGTTTATTCAAGCACTATCAAAATCTGAAATTCGACATGGTTATCCAAGGAATGGTAATATACTGTATTTCTTTGCAGTTACCGGCGTATCGTTTATTCTCTGTTTTGCTGTGAGCTTGAAAAATGGCAGTTCGAAACCATTTTAAAAGTACGCAAGAATACTTGATGGGTTTGAAAGAGATGTTTATAAGATAAAACAAATTTGATGTAATAAAATTCCGTGGAAAATTTTTAGTAGCCCAAAGTTGAACCAGGTTACAGAGATGAATCTTTTCGTTAATGTATTTACACGTGAAATATTCATGATTAAATACAAGATAATCAGTAAGAACAGCCACTGTATATTTAAAACAGTTTGTTTCCTTCGACTTGAAGAAAAGACTAGCTCTAGGCACTGTTAAGCTGTTAAGTAAACTCTTTAGCCTAAAGTGAAAAATTACATCTGAAAAAGTGAACTTGGAGTTTAGCGAATTGTGCATTTCTGATCACATGTTTTCCAGGAGCTGCGCATTTAAATTGTATGCGTAATATGTTGAACTTCAAGAAGTTAATTCAAAGAAGTACTACTGTGAAATGTGCAATTTTGAACGGTCCCTCAGTAACCTAGAAGTCACTGTTTCGAATCCTTCTGAGGCCCAGATTTTCATTTCATCTTTACTCATGACCTAGGATCAACACCTCAATAATTTCAGTAATTCCAAATACCATGCTACCTGTAGGACAGTCAACCAGATTGGATTTCAATGTATTGAGCTTCATCTCTTCATTCTTATATCACAATAGCAGTAAGACTAGAGGTTGTCAAAATGATTCTCATTTGAATAAAGATTTTTTAGTGAAAAATGAGTGACATTCAAACACTTGTATGATTCAGAAGTATGTCTAGTTAAGATCTCCTCTCTTCTCAGATAATGATCGATATATTCCAACAACTATCATATATTAATCAACTTCAAAGGTTAAGAATTTATCTAGACACTGTGAAATCCAAATGTAAAACTTCAATTTTCAAGAAATAACTCTCCTTCTTGAACAATAAAATACTTTTACCTCATAAAATGTAAGGTCAGCTGAAATTCTTAATTGTTTCAATTTTATTTTGATTACAGTTCGTAATCACAAAGATAGTATGATAATTATGTCAAAACAATTAATATGTAAATGATTTGGTTAAAGTGTTCATGTCATACAACTGGGACTAAGAAGGAGAAACATTACTAGCACAATTTGTTCTCAAATTTTCGTATAGTATAAAAGCTAAGTGAGTCGAGTCGGTAGTGGCTTAGTCTACTATACAAATGCGTAGGTTAAGTAGTTACTCTACTCTCTAACTATATCGATGGGTTGATGCAATCACTGAACCAAAGAGTAAAGGTTCGCTGAAACAATGCTCATACCAAACTTGTGTTGTACTAAACATGTATGGTATTTTGAAAAGAAATCTAAGCCTTTTGTTTATCTTTTCTTGATTAAATAGTCAGTCCCAAAATTCTCCCTAACTTATTCTGACTGTCAGTCAAATTTGAAAGCAAATCAAAGATATGGACTAAGAATTTTAACACAGGTGAGACACTATGTAAACCAGAGGAATAATGGTTAAATTTAAAAAGTGACCACCACCTGAGTCAGATTTAAATCACCGCCATTTAAGTTACTATCCTGGTTCCCTGATACTGGTCACGTGGTCAATTTAAACACTCCTTTACATGTTACTGATAAAAAAGTAATGGTAAACTTTTACGTGTCATGAAAGTGGTAGCTATCCGTCGCCTCCTAGAATTATTACTACAATCAATTTTCTTAGTTTTTTAGAGATCACCTTTTTCGCAGGACTCGTCATCAATAAGACAATTTGTTGTGTTTGGATTTGTAATGTCTTTGATATGATTATGAAATTCGTTACTAATTCTGGTCCATAATACGATCAAGACATTCTTTATAAAATTTTCTAACATTAATTTCATATTAAAACCTCTTAATCCATTCTTTCACTTTGTCCCCTTCATTTCATTGAGGAACTAATTTCTTTTCATACCCCATTAGTTTCATGACCTTGTTTGTTAGTACTATTAGCAATAGTCGTTCTCAACCTTTACACACCGCTTCAAATTTTAGGGTACTATTCATCATAGACCGACATTAGTTGGAGAACCGTTGAAAACCTAGCAGCACTGGATACCCACGTCGCTGCTAGATGGAAGATCTAAGTGGATAGTCGCGCTTCATCATGAACTGACAAACGTAGGAAACCGTTGACAATTGGACTTCGACCAAGTGGCTTACTGGCTGCAGGGTTCACCACGAGACCTGAAGGTAAAGAGTTTGATTCGTGGTGGGGTCATTTGTATGTACAGCTGAATAGTCCCGTACTAGGCGGATTTTCAGTGGTTCGCCAAATGATGTCAGTCCATGGTGAATACTATCTTGATATAAAAATATCCCGATAAACCTCAAATCAAACCACTTCACACTTGTTATTCAGTCATTCTGGTCGCCTAACTGTTCACTCTACTTGAGTGCAACTTATTAGTAGATGATGATTATGGTTGTTTCGCTGATAAACATGCAAACGTCAATATTTTCGGAAGATGTACATAAATGAATCATAATCTCTAGATTTTGTCGCTTTATATCATGCTCGCTTCATTCATACTGATTACTATTCCACCTGAGAAAATCAACCAGGTGATGACTAGAAGTGGAATGTAGACTTGGGCCTCAGTAGATTTTCATTTCACTTTCAATTATCACTCTGTAAAGATGACAGCAACCTACTAAGCCTTGTCTCTTTTAGACAGTCTCATTGATAAATAAAAGTTTACACCCATCAGATTTCATCTCTATTTACCTGCAACAAAAACTTTCAGTAACGAAATAATTTTATTGTATGCACTACATGAGTATGTTATTGGGTCACTTTAAAGGCTACCTTAGTAATTATCAGAATAACCAACCGGATTTTTCCATTTCGGTTGGAAAGGTAGGTTTTCATAAAATAGAGAAAATTAATTGGTTACTTTAGCTATTACTAGGATGGCCTTCAAGGTCACTCATTCTAGTTCGCTTATTCTCTTGCATTTATAGCTGTAGACCCTGAACAGGAAGTTATTCAAAACATGTATTCACTGATTTTATTCTTTTTCAGAATAAATTTAATTATATAACAATGAACGAACTTGTTTATCATTATACCACTAAACTCTTTTGATTTTTACACTTAGTCTGACTAACTCCATTATAAATTATATTCATACATTAAAGTTGATAGTTGCGTGGAAAATTTAGAGCGGATGAAATTAATTCACTTCATACTACAACAATGTATTATCTTTATCAAAACTTCTCAACATAGCATCTGTATAAAACACTGATTTTATTTTCACTGCTGCCATCATCTAAGCAGTAATATTTATCGAGCAAAATAAAATTGATTTGGTTCGTCGAAAATTTGAAGAAAAATAACTTCAAAATTGAGTAATTTGCGTGAAAAATAATACGATTCATATAACAAACATACATTTCTATTTATCTTATCATGTTGTATACCAAAATTCTCCTCATTATGAATTACATATGATAATTACTAATCATAAGGTCATTAAACGACCTTTCCAGGTTATCTTCATACTACTTACCTCATAAAATTGTTTAAAATATAATGAAAAGATCCACTTCACTAAATATCAAATTACTGCTATAATTTGTACAGTTCGTACTTCAAAAGGAGTTGATATGCGGGCTTTACATGGTACTTTTGCTGGCCTACATTCAGTTAGTGAATCTCAATCGATTCAGAATATAATAAAATAAGTGAGCGAATAAAATAAATTGAAGGCAAGCTTCAAATATTCTATAAAAAGACACTTTTCAGGACATTGTGGAATAAATGTAGCAGTAATTGTAGTATTGGAAGTATGATTTATGTGTGATTCAGAAAAAGGGATAATGTTTAATACTGTAAATCTTATATGATGAGCAAAGAAATCTTATGGAGTCAAAGAAAAATTAGCCTTTAGTAGTTCTTATTACAGACTGGAGCCAACTAAAATATCAGAGTAAATCAGGAATAAACAGACAACTGTTTCCCTAAAGCTCAACATTCCTTAGAGAATCAATTCTATGAGTGAATATTCAGTTGAGGGAAACTTGAAATAGTTAGTAATTGTGATCTTGATGAAGGTTAATGGACAATATATGGTATTCATTCCACTATGATGTGAAATGCTTGAAGACGGTAAATTGGAGGCGGCTGGTTCAAATCCTATTTCACTTACAACCTTCACTCAGCATCAATGGTAACAGTCTTTTGAACCATGGCTGTCTCGGTTCTATTAACAGACTACTTTTTATACTTTCTATTTATCCCTACCATAGAGAAGCCGATCGTGAGTGACATACTCAGCTAAGATATTAACATCTGTCACTGTTAGGTTCTTCATATCTGAACAACAAATTTTATTCTTCATTTAATATCATATACTCAGGATTAGTTCCTTGCAGCTGAATTCCCAGTTATATACCACGGAGTGTTTAGCTTCAAAGCACTTGCGTAACATAGTGATGAATGAAAGCACTTTTATTACGACAATCGTCGAGAATCTAAGTGATACTGTTGTGCTAATGAGTGATTTTATTTGTAGGATTATAGGAGTTTTCTTCTGATAATTGAGTCAAAATGACGCTTATAATATCAAAACATACTGCTGAACAAAAACATAATCATTCAACACTTCCATAGTACTCATATATAACGGAAATAGTTCATACTTGTGCAACATTCTAACTAATACTGTGGTTGTCAGCTTATGGGCTCCTTTCAAATAAATCACTTTTCGCAGTGTAAATGATCGCTATCTATCTAAGGGCCACCAGAAATCATTCTAAGCTAGTCTTTGCTACACAACTGTTCTAAATCATCTTGAAAACAAATAGTTCTCAGTAAACAACTCGTCTGGAACGCAGTTGGCAAACTTTTCTTGGTGAGTGACTTCCATTTAAGTCTCTTAAAGTTCAAATAGTAAACAGTGACCTATGAGGGCAATCACTTTGAAAAGTCAGACGAATACTCGTCCTTGACGTCATTTGGTGACCTGACTTTATCAAGTATCAGACAAGTTCATTTGATATGCTACACACTAAATTAACCTATATGGTACTGAATTACACTACCTAAAAGTGCATCTGTTTTACTCCTACATGAGTGCATGTTTTTAATGGGCCATGTTAGCGAAAGAGTAAAACCACCCTATTTGTTAAGTTATTATTTCCTCACCGAGAATCCCAAATGTTTTAAGCTTCATCATCTTTAAAGTATTTGGAACTGACTGATGGAAAGTCCAAAATAACGAACGGTGAACTGTCAAGTACCCATTTGACTTCAGCAATTTTAAACTTATATCAACCCATCATATGAACTACTACGTAAGTAATTGTGGTCATCGAAGTACAAAAATTTCATTTGTGGTCAAGTCCATGGTATCTCAAGAGAATTATTGTAAATCTTAGGACAAAAAATTCAATTGCTATTTAAAGGACTTGCTGAACTGTATGTCAATAAATATTCTTCACTGATCAACTAATCCTAACGCAGAACGAATCTAGTTGACAACAGTCACTAGGAAACTCAATTAGCTTTGACCACTTATCCACCATATCTGTTTGTGATGAGGATCTTTAAATCTCAGTTTACTGGGCATATTTAGCTAATGCATTGATAGTGGTGAACAAGGAAGATAAAAAAGTTGACTGACAAATTCATACTGAGGCTGTTTGCCCTAATGGACCTTGAGTTCTTATTTCTGAAGAATGAAAGCAAACGGCATTTTTCCTCAGATCATTCATTCAATATATCATTGAATTTCAATTGGTGAGACCTTGTGACTGATTTAAAGAGTTATGATAGACTAGCAGAAGTAACTGAACTTCAGTTTTTCATCAATATCGACTGCATAAATACTGGATCTGAGTTCTCTAATCCTCAAGTTCCCTTTGTTCATTGACAGAGAGAGGTTGTCTTTCACTTTCTTATTCGAGCCATAAGTGACTAGAATTACATACACATATATGACGGTGAACAATAATCAGTACCAATATCTTTTCCTTGACAGGGACCGAATTTATTTGATCAAACTGTGCTCATTAAGATAACTTGTTCAAGCGACGTTTGCCCAAAATCTGGCAAGGTGGCGAATAAATTTTAAGACAAACGCTATACTACTTTGCCGCTACAAGTAGTTTGATTAACAATCTTGAATAAGAAATAACGAGTATTTTTTGATACCAACAATCAACACGATGTAACTTTTAGCATTACTTTGCACAGCTATTCCTCTCTTGTTCTGTCAGTATTCATTTACTTTCCTATTCTTATGTAATTATTTATCGTTTATGCCTTATCACTCGAGACAAAGGAATTCCATTTACTTTGTCAGTTACCATATCATTTGCCTAAGAATAATGTTACACATTATTATAATTACCATTTTCAATCCCTTATAGCAACTCTGTTGATTATTTACACCTTGATTTCTCATAACTTAGTTAAAATCTGCAATTACTTTACACATCCAGGCCATAGTTGTTATGAATGTCCTGAAAGAAACTGAGCTCCCGGCCAGGTTTCCCTATTACATAAGTTTTAATATAATCCCCACCACTTAACTGATGTTTTAACTGAACTGTAAACATATTCCTGTAGGGTCAAACGCAAAGACATGGATGAAGAGCAATACTTTTCTTCACCAAATCAGTCCTTTTCTACTTGCGGTTTTCCGTTGTTATACCGGATGGACTTCTGTTGATATATTGATTCTAATAAGGATGCCTAGATATTAACTGATTATTCATTGTTTTAATCTACTTGTTAGTGGAGGAAGTGGAGGAGTTTTGTTCCAGTGAGGACTTGTCACCTAGATGTGCATGCACTTCAGTCATATCCCCATTGAGGCTGGAATCTTATACACATCGCTTCAAATCCTAGAACGTCATCCACTAGACCAGTGAAGCACAAGGACCACCTCCTTTGCAACATCAATAAGATTCCCAGGTAAAGAGGAATGAACCAGAAAATTTGAATATTTAGGTGTCCTTATCACTAAAACCCATTTAGGAAGGTGGCAACAACATACAAAAGTAGCTGTATAAAATCATTGTCGGAAGAAGTGAAAACCCACTGAAGTATATTGATCTTACAGCGCGAAGAAGAAAACTGTTTAGTAGCTGTTTTTAAAGGAACAGTTATCCACAAATTGTCGTTATAAGACGCACATCAAATTCACCACCAACTAAAAATTAATCCCTATAAACCATATGATGTATTGTACTACCAACTATGGAAATTGTCAGGAAGACTGTAACTTGGTTACTAAAGCTTTCTTGAACCGCGGTAACCGGAAAACGTGAGATATCTCTTCCCTCTACATTATGCATGTTAAGAGATACAATCGTGAATGGGAACGAACTCTACGTTATCGACAAAATAAACTGGAGAAACTGCGAAAAAATTCTTATCGGAAAGATGGAATCGTCCTCTAGTTCATCTAAATGAATATCAAATAGTAATGAAGTGTCATAATATATCTCTGCTCTTATGGATGCAAGCTGTAAACTGTGGATATAACTTCAACTAGAAAGATGTACATGTCCGGGGAAGGGGAAGTATGAAAAATGCCAGGGATTCTTTAGGAACTTGTTACTCAGACCAGTCAGCGAACAATGGGCACATTAACACTGAACTACTTTATCAACTAATAGGAAGTAATAAGAAACAATAAGATAGTCAGATCTCAGATCAGTAGGATAGTTGATCGAAATAAGTCCCACAATGACGATACTACAACAGAAAGAATCAATCATGCCCTAGAGCATTAAAGCAGACTGCTCAACCTTTTGTAGAGAAATTCTCATAGCTCATTTCTTCCTGAAATGTGTGCTAATAATGTAGAGTACGATGACAATGAAGGCACGAATAAATCATCTAACTGAGAGAGTATTTCTTCAAACTAGTTGACGGACACATGATTGTGGTATTACATCCTTTCGTTGGGTCTCTAAGATATTAGCCAACCTCTTTAGGACCAGCGTATTCAACAGAACAAACTTTTCTGTAGTTGTAGCTCCTTCTTTGCTTTTTTATATCACTTTTAATCAATATTGTTACTTCAACCAATTACTGAGACTCAGTGCCCTGTATGTCCTATGCATAATTTAATTTGTTTTATTACTTATCACCTCCAATTAATTTGCATAATTTTTACTACAAATGATTACACAGTTAATAGTCAACATGTTTTTGTATAATAGATTTCCATTATTTATTGGTGATCACTAAATAATGGCCTTGATTTGCTGAATTAAGGAAAACCATAAAGAGAAAGTGAATTTTTACTATCCAGCAAACCGCTTTTTTGATTTGGCTAAATTAATCTCAGGCACACTACGCAAGACTTCAATGTGATTGATTTTCAGTTACGATATTCTGACGTTATCTTTTCCCTGTTATGATTGAAATGCTATAAAGTTATTTTTGAGGTATTTGTTCTAATATGGTTGCAAGTTTTGTATGATGAGGAAGTTGAGCCATATAAGTTGAAAAAATAACCCTTTTTAGGGGTCATACAGTAATATCATCGACCACTGCAAGTCACAGTTATTCTACTTGGTTTGAGTATTTCCTTTCTTATATATGCAGCCAACATGCACTCTTGATAATCATGGTTTTATGGCTTTCATAAATCAAGTGCGATAAAGTGAAATAAATAGAGATTTACTGAGTGAATTAAGAATTTATGCATATTGATTTGTTTGGAATTGATTTTCACCGAAGAATGAAATCAAGCGGAAAGCCATTGGAAAACTGGGATCACTGGACAGCTGTTTCATACAACTTGGGGTGACCTCGGTAGTGGACATCCACGACCCCATGAACGACCAAGCTCACGACCATTCTATCTGCTGCCGAGCAAGTTATCATCCAACCAATGAACTAGGATTCGAAGGTTCTCGTGTCCCAACTTTTGCCAGTTCTTCATATAATACGACTGTTACCAAGTATCATAGGTGATTATTTGGCCTCACTTCTGACCTAGTTGATCTCATCTGTTACGGCTTCCCTATAGAACTTCGAGAAATTCACATGATAGTAATTCATCATTCTGTAGATTGTATACTAAAACCAGTCTACTAACATTGGTACTTTGAGAGGAATTCTCATAATCTCTCATTACTCTTGTGAATCTATTCAGAAATACATGATGTAAGCAGATTGATGAATGACTGCCAAGAGTTTACACTCTGAAATGTATATGTTATGATCTCAAACTTTTGAACAGCACGATTTGTGTCCGGAAAGCTCTTACAAACGATCTCTGCTTATACAACACTTTACCAGTGTCCACAAAATCAATAACTCGTATGCATTGCCTCACCAGTGTGAGTACAGCATTAAGTTGTTCAGCAATAGCCGACTGGATACTAGTCAATAAATGAATACATCTGAAGAAACTAGGAAAGATTGTGACACTCGTCTCTAAGCCCACCAAATGCAATTCAGATGGTAAAATGACAAACTATACTAAAAGTTTTCACTTTTGCTGAGTAAAGAAAAATATTCAGGTACGATTATGGCTGTAGATAACTTCGACGCTCCAGCAGAGAAGCTGAATTAACAAGAAAGGCATTACAAAGGTAGAATATAATTCATGCAGAAGCATTTTCAGGCAGTAAACTCCGACTTGGTCCAGACGCCATGCTTCCCAGGGCGAGCAAAGCAAGACAGAAAATAAGTACAGAGTCTGAGTTTAATAAGAAATGCGGTACTAAGACTGTATCATTTAAATCAGGTAATCCAATGTACCTTAAATCTCTCAAAGAAGACAATCCATATCGGGACGCCAGAGAAAACAACGTAGTGTATGCAACTGGCATGGGAAACTACGTTCAAGTCAGACATGTTATTCACCAATGTCTTAAATCCAGACCAGTTGTCAGCCTTAAGCGCCAACTTATGAAACTAACACCAACCACGTCTTTGAATTATACTCGGAGTAAATCATCAGTAAATGGTATAATAACCCTTGAGATAGCATATCCAAAGTATATGCAAACCACCAGAACAAGAAGCCTAAAATGACTTCACTTATTCAGTGACCGTCTACATTGTGTCTTTATACGTTCCACTGAATGTCAGAATCAAGTATATAGTGTTATCACCAAATTTTAGCCATCTTTCAAAGGTTACAGAGATCGAAAACAAACAACTGTTAAATACTATCATGACATAAATATCTCGAAAGCAGTACAATTTTCATTGTGAGTAGTAGATAGAAATATGAATTTTAGAATGTATTTTCATCAAAAGTTAGACTTCATTTTATCAGAGGTAATATCCACTTCCCATGCTAATAATCCTCAACTTATCATCTAGCTTTTGTGCCACCTAAATTTTCTTTAATACTGCCCTCTCTGGTACATACATTCTGACTGTTATTTATAGCAGCAACACAACAGTTCTTGATGACTGGTTACCAATACTTGTTACTATTTACTTGTTTTATCATCTTACGGCTTACTGAAAAGAAACAGAGGCATCGTAAAAGTATAGATGAATTTCAGGTTCATAACCTAGTAATTTCAGAGTGACCAATATACTCTTGAACATTCTTGTTCCTGTCAAATATGTTAACCATTTGAAGAAAGTCCTTTCGAAAAATCTGTTTCAACAAACGTTATCGCTATGTAAGTGGATATATATATAACAGCTGAAGTCTTAGTAATGCATTTATAACTGAATTGTTCTTTGAGCAGATTTTGAGGGGTACGGATATTTTTTGGTAATAAAGGGTTTGCTCTTCAACAAAATTGCTTAAGAGGTTTAATACTTTTCAATAACGTGCATGATTTTCACTGATCTGTGTTAATGAATACGCTTTCCTGGCTAGCCATGTCCACAGTTAAAAGTTGTTAGTTATTAGGCAAACTTATAAGCCTCATATGATTAAATTCAAATCACTTGCGTAGAAGTATTCGTCACTAATTTGAATGTGTTAGTTGAATACAATCAGATCAACATCGGTTGGCTATTTTAATAATGAAACACAAGTCTTCTGCATATCTTAATTGAATAGATCCTTTTTTGAAGGTTTTTTGATCCTCTCTTCTTCTTTCCTGATTGCATGTTTTGAGTTCGAGTCTGGAAAAATGAACAGTTGTGCATAAATGGACTAATTGGTTTGTCTGGTTACATTTTCATCATGACCAAATGCACGAAAGGCACTCAGTAGGGAATAAGCCATACCTATTGTGTGAGCGCTAGTGATACTACCTGGTCCCCCAAACATCGGTAGGTAATCCAGGGTGCGAACCCACGAAGCAGTGGTTTGTAGTCGTCCCCCTAAACCATTGAACCACAGCTCCGACCGTGGTAGATCTGTCCTGAACATTAACAGTGTGCAGAATACTTTTGCTTGAACAAACAATGAACGGTACAATCTTTGATTCCAACGAAATTCACAACTAACTTTGTGAACTGTTTTCGTGCAACAGTAATTGTCCCGAATAATTTCCAGTGTGAGAACGGAGGTGTAGACAGTTATCACCTCTGTTTTACTACTGTTCTGCAAGTTTTACACTAACCAACAGGTGCTAAAAACTCACGATAAAAATAAGAAAAGCAGAAGACAAAGAACAGGAATTGAAAAATTGTAATTAATTAAGCTGGTTAACATAGAATTTCCATAAACGAAATTAGTCTTAAAAGTAATTTAATACTCCTCCATAGGATATCTGCGAAGACGTTTTTTGAATAAAGTTAAGTGGGGTAGATAACAAACTATTCGAAAGCTTACCCCAGCCATAGTAGTTAGCATCCAGTTTTACGCTTCGAATTATCACTGTCAGTATATTTATTAATATTACTATACATCACGTATATTTACTTGTGGAAAGGTTCGTCAAACATCGCAAAAACATGAAAATGAGGATCCTGACAACAGTTCCTCTGAAAAAGGACCTCTTTGATGAATCTCTTGTCGCTTATGTGCTACTGCAAATTTTTGAGGCTATGGATAAGTTCTTAGTAAGCTGATTCTCCTTAAATGGAAACAATTGAATATAGAAAGTGTGATACGCTTCCAAGGGGAAAATGATACTTTTTGAATCACGTTAAATATGTGCTATGTTTTTCAGTCCATTCTTGAAATGATGTCTGGAATGTCGTCGAATGCCACTTCACTCCAAAGTTATCTCATAGACTAATTCTGACAAATGTATGGTCCACCAATGAACATTCTTGAGTATTCATATCACTACAGTACGCTACAAGATAGTTTTATCCTCAAACTTCTTATTTCACGAAATTTTCTGAAAAATCTCATCGAATTTACGAAGTTTTTAAGTGATATTTTTGTTCTGTGACATTTTCAAAACCTGTTTGCTTCTACAGAAATAATAAAGGGGAGAAAGACGTTATGCAAGACTAAAACTCGTACTACTTCTAATAATGTACACCGGATTGAAAATACATCTGTCGGTGCAACAGAAGTAAAAAAATATATAACATAAACTATACAGCTATAAATCTATGGGAGAGGGAGCAAAACGTTCTCGGAGAAACCAACGAATAGATAGTACTGTAAGTCTAGTTTATGGGGAATGAAAATATTCATAAATATTATGAGTAGACTACTTCATTTGTCACTTCTGATTCAATAAAAATCTGCAATACTGTTTGAAAGTGTTCATTTTCTCATTCATGAAAGTGGGTTTACCTTCCTGCAAATAAAAAACCACTACTTAAACCTGGATCTTAAACAAATTTTTAAAAGATTCAACTCAACACAAAAATATAATTTATGCAAAGAAACAGTTTACTTTCTGTAAGATACATATTAAAATGTTAATAGTATAAGAAATCAATCTCACGGTAACAAAGACAATAACTACAGAAAAAATACTGACTGATGAATTTAGTTATTTATCCAATAATTACTCTGAACGCGTGATACTCTTGCTATTTCCACTGTAAATGTTCACTGGTTCAAATAAACGACTACCGACCTATCAGTCATGAATTTAAAGCTGGCTTCAATTACTTTGTCCTTATAAATCAAGTAGGGCCATGAACCGTAGTTTATAAAAGAACAGTCGTGGCTGTTAGCCTAGTAAATTAACATGCACAGGATTTCCGAGTTATATTTTCTTTTAGAGGCTAGACCACTAACCAAAATAGTTAATTCAACAAACGCTTAAACCACAGTATGCTGACTGCTTTCCTTGTAAGTTATTGCAGTAGATTTTGTTAATGATTACTAAATGAAACCTAGTTTTACTGTGTGGCTATCAAAGTTATCCTACCTCAAGTCAGCACATTAGAGAGAAAAATAACCCAGATGGAAGTCAAGTGAATATAAATAACAGGATTGAAAGTCATCGAGAGCCATAGGATAGAAAGAAGACTTTTTAATGTTGGATAGTGGTTTGGAGTGGAATCCAGTATCCATCATAAATATAAAAAATTGAAATACAGACAATATCGGGGCATCCGTGCAGAAGCCCACATGCTAATGGCGACCGATCAATCTGGTCCAATTAACGACGGGACAATACAAGTAACAGCATGACAAGAAGATAGTTTATTTGATAGTTCTTAGTACCCGGAAAGGTCTGCTGACCGAAAAATATGATGGGCCCATAAAACGAGTAACACAAATTCTTAGATGTTAGTTGGTTAGCAGCAATCGGGAGGAAGTCCTAGGCCGAAGTTTCGTGCTTTTTGGCACTTGTCAACAAGGCGTATCTGCAACCTCTACGGAAGTAATGTCCCCTCTGAGATTCGAAGACGCGTCACCTAGTGGTGTAGTCAGGGAGGTTACCCCTGAGCTATTCTCTTCATGACCGGCCTCCTGTAGGGTTGAACTAGATACATTGATTGGTCACTGGAAAGCAACTACTATTCAGAGTCATTGAGCAGTTTATCCCTAATATGTGATTAGTGGCAGTTAAGTTCTAAAAACCGCTTGCATCCACTCATCATCGATCATCAAAGCTAGTATGGAAATTTGATTGATTAACCTCAATCAGTCATGTACCCTCAGGACTACATATATAAGTTGACTACTATTGAGGGACCCATTCGAGTGCACACTCCAGTTCCACAGGGCATCGGCTGTGATCTGTGTAGCTTCGTGGTAAAGCCCCTGGCTTCAGCACTAAGGGGCAGTTGTTAGAATATCAGACAATATTAGATTCTTCCATATTGCATAGACTTCACAATAGTGAGTCCCAACAAGCACCAAATCTGAATTCAAAGCTGCCTGACAGCTGAAATCTAGCATCTACTTTGGAATGTGGTGCACTGCAGTTTCACATCCCTCTGCTAAGTAGCTACATTGCAAACTTGATCAATAGGCTCTAATGAACGGTGAACACTAACAATCTAAAAGCTAAATTAGTTGTCATCCAGTGACCAGAATTGTATGAATCTTGAAGATTATTATTATCATTATATACTAACGTGCACATCTAAAACTCTAACTGATTCCCCCAGCATATAGATAGAAAACCCGTAAACTCCAGAATAACGAAGGCTTTTTTTAATTTGGAGTAACATTAGGCATGTGTTCACATCTGTTAAAGTAGATTTTAGAAGTTTATTTGTAGAATAACTAGAGTCAAACTGGCGATTAAAGTGATCATTGGCTTATGCAGCTTTACCAAGAGACTTGTATCTGTTATCGCTTCCACAACAACACTAATTAATGTCAGATTGAATACTAGTTCTAATGTTGTCATTTATCAGTGAAACTGTTGGATAACTGTTCCATAGAGCAGAAATAGAAAATGAAAATGGTAGACAATGAATTTGAATAATGTAACAACTGCGTAGAGTTTATCCGAGAAATGTAATGTTTCATACACTACATTCCGAAAAATTCCATTACACATTTACTGGTCTAAACACTTTGTATGAAGGATGAAAATAGAATACAGTCAAGCAAATAATTAAAATTAGATAATGTATGTATACAGGTAAAAGGATGACAAATTCCATAGTAAATTTATTTAGTTGATATACAGCACACATTGATGCTGCATTACTTACTTCATGGCGTTTCGAGCATAGATTATTGGTTATAAGCATACTGAGGTAATCACACAACTGCCAACATCTGATTTTTGTAGTCCTACCACCTCATTTTCTTTGTTTCTGTTGGTAGTTAGATGTTCCATATCTCTAGTGTAGGTGTTGCATCATTCCTATCTCATGTTTTAAGTGTTAATGAGACTGGAAAATTCAGCTGTGAATAATCTACGAAATGACAGCATAGCAACTGTTAGTCCTGATAAAGGTAATTTGATGGCAGTTATGGACAAATTGGATTATTTCGACAAAATTGAAGAAATCCAAACAGGACCAAGTGAAGAGATCAAGAAATATTTAGACAATGTTATGAATAAAATTCAGTAATCTTTAACCGATAAGCCGACTAAAGCCATCTGTAGGCCAGTCTAAATGGTTAAATGTATTGCCGAAAACTAAAAATTCTAGTGGAATCTACCGTACTATTAAGGTTCATAAGCCAAATTATCCCATTTGGCTGACTTCAGAAATACTCCACCATAGCAACTGTCAACTGTGGTTTGGATATTACCGTCCACAGGAAACCGACACATTCTAACAAGTATCTACACGTTAGGTCATCTTATCTAATGTCAGTTAGGGCGGGTTCAGTCAAAAGTCCAAATGATAGAGCTAGACAGATCATTAGTCACTGCAAGGATTTAAACAAGCAACTTAAACACAAAAGAACCGTTAATAATTAGTAATTATCCTCTACCGTTTATTAAGAAGTTCGTACAAACACTTAAGAAACGAAATAATAATTGTAACATGGATACGAACAATAAAGACAACACGAGAAGAAAAAAGTTCAAACCCATTAGTATGCCAACATGTAAGGAAGGAACATCAGAAACTTTGAGTAGGATCATCAACAAAGCTGGAATTAGGGTAGGATTCAAATCTAAAAATTCTCTCAGAGATAAGCTTTGTTGGTTTACGGATCCGTTAGAACCAATTAAGCAAAATAATCTAATCTACCAAATTCCATACAATGACTATGAGATCAGGTACATAGGTGAAACTGGGTTGTCGCAGTCAATTAGAATAGTAGAATATAAGAATTTAACTAAATATAAGATGATAGACCCGAATAAGACCAACAATCTCGAAAAACTCGACCATTGTAATATATGCATTAATACACAACCACACAATAGCGTGTGATAAAACCACTATACTTAAATCGAATATAATTAGGTGGAGAAAGAGATTGAATACTAAGTCCTTCTTCATCGAATCAACACCCAACACCTATACCAGAAATGTGGGAGATTTTGCTACCAACAGAAACAG
The DNA here is from genome assembly GCA_944470555.2 of Heterobilharzia americana. Classification (NCBI taxonomy): domain Eukaryota; kingdom Metazoa; phylum Platyhelminthes; class Trematoda; order Strigeidida; family Schistosomatidae; genus Heterobilharzia; species Heterobilharzia americana. Next base: position 43,432,738 of record OX104129.1, on the reverse strand, counting down.
AGAAAATGAGATGGTAGGACTACGAAAATCAGATGATGGCAGTTGTGTGATTACCTCAGTATGATTATAATCAATAATCTATGCTCGAAACGCCATGAAGTAAGTAATGCAGCATCAATGTGTGCTGTATATCAAATAAACAAATCTACTATGGAATAGCATTCTGCCACAGTACCAAAGTGGAACACTTATAACAAAGGACGATGACGAAATAATAATGATATTTTAAAGCCACCTTTGTTGTTCAAATGCGACAAAAAATGAAAACAAAAGATTTCAGGAAAGAAAAGCTTCGCTTGAATAAAAAAAGAGCATCTAAACTTTCGTATAGGTTGAGGTTCAATAAAAGTAAGTATATGGCTTTAGTATTCTCTGTATAATGGTTAAGTGGCTGCTTTTAGGCCAATCCTATGACTCTAGAAACTCCATGTGACCTAAATCTATGGGATAATCTTAAAAGCTAAGATGTTATATCAAAATTAGAATTATTAGTTAGATATATTAAATCCTTTAGGTGAATGATTTAACTTTCGAAACACAGAATCATGTGAACAGCATAAATCGTTTACTCTTCTCCGTTGAACCATAGTAACCTAAATAAACATATTTGATTATTCAGTTAAAAATCTTCTAGAAAATATACAGTCGAAATACATTTCAATGTACTTTTTACTTTCAGTTAACTGGAATATGTCTTTATAGACGTCTGCTTCTCACTAGGATTCATATAATTTCTTGTTTTTATTTATGAAATAGTGCAAATATGTATACCTTAATAACTGATGACTTGAAATTCCAATTCTGTTTCAAACACTGTAGTCTGTGTTACTGTTGTTGACCGTCAGTTAGTCGTTTAATTTTATACATTTTAATGACTGTTACTGTTTCCTGGAACCTTCAAAATTATACTCATTTTAAATGAACTCTTAATATTACAGACGTGTTTTAACTGTCAACAATATGAAAAGCTAAAAATAAAACTGAAAGATCCAGCAACTAAGTGAAACTCCATGACGGCTAAGCTTGAAATATTTCTCTACATTAGGTGTGCCACTTATATTTTAACTTAGAATTAACCAAAATTAGATCTAGTATGTACACTTCATTCTGTTCAGAATTCGTCAACTGACTGACTACCACTTGTTGGTGGGTTTTTTTAAACACCGATAGTGAACCAGGTACGTCCAGCTACTGATTCCAAAGCAGGACTGACTATGTGTCAAGTTTTATTTCTGTTAACTGTAAAAGGTAAACAAAGTGTAAGCAGAGGAAACATCAGAGCATAGACGGTATGAACTCGAACTCTAGTCGGAGTCGACCAATGCAGTCCTATTAATAAACAAGGTAAAACTGTAATATTAATTAAGCGATCTATTCAGATTTATTTTCCTAGACTTACAGCCAATACTAAGTCGAAGTAGTGTTCTCAAATTCGCCTAATATTAGTCATGTACCAGTCGTCACTCAGTGGATAATCACTATACTGAGATTCATTTTGATTGAATGTCAAGTTCAGCTATAAAGGCGGATAAATTGAAGTACTGGAATTCATTGATTCTATGTGGGATAAAAGAAAATGTAGTAGAAGTTGAAATAGAAACTACCAGACAATACTCAAGTTTCGAATGATATTACGCAACTTTCAATGATAAGTGAGTTAATTTTAACACCTATAATGCCCATGTATTTTGTCTGTTAGCTTATCAACAACAACTACCAAAAATATCATATGGCTGATAAGCAGCCTCAAAGCGTTAACAGGTATTTATATTTCGTCCCAAAAATGCTTCCTTTGAATTTTACTTTTCCATGACTGTGTCGTTCAGCAGTTTTTGTTTAATTTAATTAAATGGTTAATTAAAAAGTGTTTATTTCGAGGCGGTTTTGCTCAGTGACTCAACGTCGACCAAAGAATTACGAAAACAAGGAGCACTTGATCGTGGTTACATCTTAATTTGGAACTCATCAATAAGAATTACTCATACTCATATAAAATCAGACCCCAAACCATCAAATTTTTTGACATGCACATTACATTTTGGCATTTCAGCTAAAAAGTGGTCCTTCTTATTTTCTGGAAGTGTTGTCCTTAAAGTTGCTATGGAAAGCCATTACCGACAAGCCATTCATGTTGTACAAACTCCCTACTGGTGTATGACACTGGTTATCAATCATGCTGTGTCACGAACTGATGAGAACTGAAGATTGCTACCTCCTGAGTTCTATCTAACACAGTGAGTGAGTGGCAACCTACCACAGCAATTTTTGATGGCCGTTAACTCACTCTAACTTATCGTCATGGACGCTTACTTACGAATAACCTTAATCTAAAAGGTAGCAAGTGCTGATTACTCTCAGTCTCAGTGGTCTTCAAGCTGATATCATGCCCTGGTATGTTTGATCGAAAATTGTCTGTTTAAAGATATCATCGTCCAGTCGATATTTTTTTATCAAACTGATTCGATTATCCAAACATTTTATAAAAATTGATGTTAAAATTGCTTTAGGTTGTAAGTAGGTGATGATAAACCACTAAATAAAATGGATCCAAGGTATTCTGCTAGAGCTGTTGTTCTCGCTCTATTTAAATATATTATATCAAAAGCACTAAAACGTTAACTGTCCTAGTAAACAGGTTTTTCAAAGAAAAGCGTGAACTGATACCTGAATCATGTCGTGTGACATTTGTGCTGTTTCCCGCAGATTAAGAAAATAGCAAAACCAGTAAAGTTTAAAGTCCAGTCTGTGTGTTAACTACTGGAAGGATATGTTAGCTCTACACTATTTAAACCAGGTGCTTACATAGGATTTGTATTAGCAATCACCAGGCTCTTTTGATCACTGTATATAAAACATTGTTATGAAAACGTTGCTATCCTGGTTGTTAGTAAAAGGCCTGATTATATCTCAGTATCTGTCTCGAACTACATTTAAGATGACAAAAAGGGAATGTCATTTTATATGGAGTGCAAACTATGCTTTACTTTTTTTTAGTAAAATATGACAGTATCATAACAACAGTGATCAGCACTGAAGTTGACAATGTGCACAAATATCCGTTTGTCAAGCACACTATTTGACTGATGGAAGTTGGTTAGATGCAACTGGCAAGAAGTCTTAGAATTAGTTTTTGTGCTTGTTGGCAAGTCATATCTACAAACCCAAGGGAATGGTGTCCCCTTAGAGATCTGAACCCACGCCAACCGGTACTGCCGTCAGAGACGTCACTACTCAGTGGTAAGAGTGACGTGTATTCGAACCTTTCATGGGATACTAGTTTCTGTCAGGTTTTAGGCACGCCTTACTTACGATTGCCAATAAACGCGACACCTAAGTCCAGGCTTTGCTACTAAATATCTCCAACTAACTGACACTAAGCAAAATGCATCACGACCGTTAATCTGTTAGATTAGTGAACACACTGCTAAATGGTCAGTAGAATTCAGCCATAACTTAGGACTAGGCAACATGAAATTGGTTGCCCACCAGTGATCAATCAACGTATATTATTTGGCTATTTACCCACGGTATTAAAAAAACAGTTCATTTAATAGCTTTCTAATAATTCTAAGATATTCTTGTTTTTTAGGGTAGTATCCATCATGGACTGGTATCATTTGAAGAACCATTGAAAAAATGAGAGTAATGGACAGGTGTTTCGTCTTAGTACGGGACTTCTCAGCATTACGCACCGATGACATTCTCCTAGATCCATATGCCTAAGTTCTGTTGAGAAGCTATGACCAGTGAGGTCAACCGATAGGAAGTGAAGTGGATCCAAACTGAAAACCTTGGACGACAGTTGGACCATATCGTAAATTAGCCTTAGTAAGAAACTGTGGACCATTGGACTGGTACTTAGTGGCTGAAATGTTGACGCGTTTTCTGCGAAACCTGAAGGTCATGAATTCGATTCCTAGCCAGGTCATAAGTGCGTACTGCTGTGAAGTCCCATACTAGGATGAAACAGCTGTTCTGTATTTCCAGGTTGTCAATGGTTCTGCAACTGATATCACTACAAGATTGAATGTCACCTTAAAACTAAAATCCTCATTAACTTCAAAATAAATTCTTATATTATTTTGTAACTATATTTCAGTTATCCGTTGTCTTTACATGAGCCTAAATCATCCGTATTGTGATTTCTTTCTTATTCAAAAGTAATTACAGTGTAAAATTATCATTGATTTAATTTAAGGATTTAGTGGTTTTTTCAAGTTCGTATCCAGCATGGACTGACATCAGTTGTAGGAACATTGGAAACCTGGGAGCACTAGATAGCTGTTTCGTCCTGGTATGGGACTCCTCAACATTGCGCATCCATGACCGCACCAGAGATTGAAACCAGAACCTTCAGGTTCCAAGGCCAGCACTTTACTACTGAGCCAATGGGTTGAAACTCACTGGTTCATATTTCCAAATTCTGTCAGTTCACGACAAAGCGCAGCCATCATCCAGTGTCGTCGCTGAGTATTTGTCTTCACGGCAATCAGGTTGTAAATATGGATCAACGGATTTCAACCCACTGGCTCAGTAGTAAAGTGCTGGTCTTGGAACCTGAAGGTTCTGGTTTCAATCTCTGGTGCGGTCATGGATGCGCAATGTTGAGGAGTCCCATACCAGGACGAAACAGCTATCTAGTGCTCCCAGGTTTCCAATGTTCCTACAACTGATGTCAGATCATGGTGAATACTAACAGTGTTGATTTGTTGAGGTGTCAACAAACAGCTGATCATCAACTTGAGTGGAACCAATTCCAGCTACACACTTAGTCTGCAATTTACTAAAAATAAGTGTTACAACAACTCTGCTATTACCCATACGAGTTACAAATAGTCCATCAGTAATGCTCACTTGTAAACCCAGTAAGATTTTCGGTTGGAAGTTGACAGCCTCAAAACTAACACACCAACCTTGCATTTTGTCCCTACATTCTACGGTGCATATGGTTGACGAAAGCAATAAGACAAGCAGAAAAACTCCTACAGGATACTTTTAAAATAGTATATCCAGTTTACTTGAGGAAATATAACGAATTGAAATTTAACTTATACTGAAATATAAATCAATCAACAACAGTAATGTTGTCATAAAACATTCCACCTGGCGATGAGTAGTTATCATTCATATTTGACCAAGTGATGTTACTCCCTTGAAGTGGTTCGTTTGTTACTTCAAAAGAGTCTGCGACTTGAAAACCAGAAAGTTGAAAAGAAACAATCAGAGGAAAGTAAGCTATTCAGATTATGAGTTATTTCAGTGTTAGCGTGAATAATAAAAAAGGTCTGGCTCAGCTGTATTTGGAGTAGCCTAAATCTTGGTGTTAGTGAGACAAACGGTTGGACAGAGTTTATGCCAATCAACAGTCATCAGAAAGTTCTAGAAAGCTAAGTGACGCATCTACAAAGATACTTCATTTTGTGATGCAGCTTTGGTGTTTTATGTCTCTGAAACAGTTAACCGAATGGCAAAAGCCCAAAAATAGTTCAAAACCTTTAAAATTCATGAAGCATTAAGACCAGACAAACAAAATTCAAGTTACTTAAAGAATGGATAGGGAGGGGTTTCAGTGAATCTGTAAAGGTTCTCCCACAAGATATTTCATTAAGAGTGTATTCTGTTTGTAAGAAGCTCGAAATATTGAAATCTATGACTCACAGTCAAGAACAGTGGAGATTCAGATAAAGTACCTTTTCTTCACTACTAGAAAAAATACAAGTGAAAGTTAATGAAAAATTGCTGCAACATAATGAATATGCAATCAGTGTAGAGATATCCACGTAGCAACTATTATACCGAAAGATGTTGAACAATTAAACCCAGTATAGCAACGGGAAATCAATAAGTAACACATGATACCCCTTTCTCAAGAACTGTCTATGTTATCTCAGTGACCTAGTGGATAATACCTAGGTATTTGAAGACATCACTACTGGGTTCTAGTCTCAGTGGGGACACCACTGACTAGGCTAACGTCACATTTAACTGATGAGCCCAGAATAGGACAAAATGCCCTGTTAATTCCACTGTTAGGCACTAAGTAAACTACCACCTGATGATAAATTCTTAAGTATACCAAATATCAAGGCTTCTCAAGTCCATATTTACCAATTATTTAATTTTTTTGATTACAGAACAGTTTACCTGGTGATGAATTATTATAATTCATATTTGGCCATGTCATATTATCTCCTTGTGGTAGTTCGATTGTTGCTTGCGAGTAGTTTATTGCTTCAGTGTCTTAGTTTTGAAGAGAACAAAGCAAGAAAAAGTGACATTTGACGAAGTCTGAGATATTTTGGCGACAGTACGATCGATATTTATAATAATAAAACAATGAAAAAATATCACTTATCAACTGGCTTTTTATTGTAGTAAGGAAATAAGTGTAAACAGCTTAGTTTCATTTATTCTAGTATGCTTACCAGTTATACTGATGTTTGGGGGGCAGTTTCCCTTACGGTACTATTAGTTAGGTCCGTCACTCGGGTTCTCAACGTTAGTCATCATACTTTAGCAGAAAACAAATCAGATCTACAAGAAGCTCAATAACGGCAGATTGGATCGCCAATGAACTCTAAATAGTGTGAAAAAAGGCTTCAGAAGCTGTTTCATTACATCTAGGACATCATGTACCATCTCAATATGATTACTTTTGGTAGTTGATCAAATCAGCTTTTTGGTTTCAACGCTGCTACTGATAACAACGTTTTAGCATACTGCCTACTTATGAAAATGAAGAGCTTTTCATCTATGTGCCACTCATTTGTGAATCCTTACTCGTAAAGGTTTTATTTATTTGGTACCATAAAGAGTTGACTATATCTCCTGTTAGTCTCATCAACATATGATTTTTCAGTCTACCTAAGAAACAGTCGAGTACTTATTGTGCAATGATGGACATGAAATTTCAGTAGCTACCCATTCTCTTCAACCTCGCCCAGTTAACTAGTTCACTCATTACTAGCCGGTCCTAAGCCCGGGTAAAGAGGGAAGGTTGGGCAGGGGTCTAGCAACCCTACCTCGGGTAAACCAATACAACCGCTACAAAAACTTTAAAGCACAAACAAAATATAAAACATAAAAACAAAATTATTCCTCACTGGAATCGGAGAGACGAAATGATACCGGTTGGTGAAAGCCTGTCTTCAGGAAGCCAGTCGGCTAATGTATCTTCTCTCTCTTGTTGAAAGCGAAAGTAAGAATGGGGACATAGAATGTCCTCACCATATATGAACCTAGCAAAGCTGCTCAGACTGCAAAAGAGATGAGGAAGTATGGCATAGAAGTGATGGGAATCTGTGAGAAATCTGCACATGGAATGAAAGCAGACTCTTCAAACTGTCAAATGGAGAGTCAACAATTTACTCCGGTCACCTGGACAACAATCACGAGCACACTGAGTTTTGGAGTGGCTATCAGGATGTCTCCAAGAACATCGAAGGCTCTCATACAGTGGGAACCAATCTCCTCCAGGATCAAGATTATTACAACAAGATCCAACTCAAGAGGAAGGAAGGTCACAATCATCCAATGCTACGCTACTCACCTACAAATGATGCAGATGGAGAGAAGAGGGAGCAATTCTACTGACAACTGCAATCAGTAATGGACAAGACCCAACACCACTTGGCGACATAAAATTTCTAATGGGTAATATGAATGCCCAACTGGAGCCTGCAGCACAGGATAAGAACTCGCTATGGATCAAGAAGCACTCAGTGAAATGGATGAGAACGGAGAACTGTTTGCAGATTTCTGCGCATTCAACCATTTGGTGATTGGAGGCAGTGTGAACAAACACAAGGGTATTCACGAAGTGACATGGGTTTGATTTCACCAGATGGACACACTGCACTAAAAATCAGATCGACTTCATCTGAATGTGAAGAACGTGGAGACGCAGTCAGCCTACTGGACACAAGATCAAAAAGGGGGGGCAGATGTAGGTTCACGCTACTCACTATCTAGTGCAAGGAACCTGCCTTCAAAATCAAATCGAAAGCCTTCACAGAAGTTAGTGATAGGCCACAGTTCAAGTTCAACACCCAGAACAGAAACTGAACTGAAGGACTAAACTAAAAAGGGCATCTTCACATCAGCCGTCAGAACAAAATGGGAGACACTGAGCAACATCCCTGAAGGAACCTGCGTAGAAGAACACTGGAACTCTTTGAAATAGATGTGGAAGGAAACCCGCATGACCTTATTAGGAGGGAAGAGGAAACAAAACAAGGAATGAATGTTGACGCATACATGGAAGCTGATAGAGCAGGAATAGGAAGATGGTGATGGTGAAGTAGAAGATGAACCAGTGCAGCGCAGGGCAAGGATGAACAACGAAAAGAGGGACTAAATACAACCTATAAAACAGTGCACAAAGAAGTGAAGAAAAATGCAAGGAAACACAAAAGAAAGTTCTACGACACATTGGCAAGTGAAGCAGAACAGGATGCTGGCAGGAGAGACCTGACAACACTATATCAAATAACCAGGTTACTATCGAGAAAGAGACCAACACCGGTGAAACCAATGAAGGATAGTAAGGAAAACCTAGCTACCAAAGAGGAGAAACAAAGGAAACAATGGACTGACCACTTCCAAAAACTCTTGAATAGACCACCACCACCACCAACTGCAACTCGTCCACGAATACCACAAGCAACCCCAGAATTACCAGCGAACACAATCCCTCCGACAAAAGCCGAAATGAAGTCCTGAACATCATAAAGTTGCTGAAATGCGGGAAAGCATCAGGACCAGATGGAATTCCGCCAGAAGCGCTGAAAACAGACGCAGGGGTAACAGCAGACATACTCACACCACTACTGCAGGAGGTTTTCCCGAGGAAGGAAGGAAAGGTACCTACAGATTGGAAAAAGGGTTACCTTGTCAAACCTCCAAAGAAGGGAGACCTAAGTCTTTGAAAGAATCAGCGAGGAATCATGCTGCTGTCCACCCAAAGCAAAATATTATGCCGCATCATCTTGGAAAGACTGAAAGATGCGCTGGACCCAAAATTACGACCGAAACAGGCTGGCTTTAGGGAAAACAAATCATGTGGGAATCAAATTGCAAAGCCATGCAATACATAACCATAGAACAGAGCATAGAATGGCAATCGACTCTCTACCTTAACTTCATCCACTCTGAAAAAGCCTTTGGCAGCGTCGACCAAGAAGTAATCTGGTAGGCAGCTGCTTCAACACTACGGTTTAAGTGCCACAAACCTTTATAAACCTCATCCAACAACTATATGAAGACCCCACATGCCAAGTGATTCACAATGGAAAGCTCAGTGATGCCTTTAAAGTGAAGACAGGAGTTAGACAAGGTAGCCTACTACGATCCATGATCTTCGTGATTATGGTCGACTGGATCATGCAGGAAACTCTGGAGATCGAGAAGATGGGCATACACTGACTGGACGGATGCTTCATTGTGATGGTTGAGAGACTTGGAGCGTTACAAAAAGCATTTCCAACAAACTATATACACTCATCAACAGCTGCCGCTTACGCTCAAGCGATACTGAAAATCAGATGGATGAGCAGAAACAATAAGCAACAAAGAACTCTGGCTGGGAACGAACCAACCAAGAACCCATCGTCAAACAAATATGCAGAAGAAGGTGGAGATGGATTGGATTGGACATACACTGAGGAGACCATTCAGAGACATCACGTACCAGGCCCTCGGGTGGAATCCAAATGGGAAACGACGAGTTGAGCGTCCAAGGGTGACATGAATGAGATGGTATGAGGAAGAAATGAAAGCTTCTGGGCAGTCATGGAGCAAGATTCAACAGACTGTAGAGAACAGAGTGAAATGGAGACGTACTACTGAAACCCATGTTCCACTAGGAACCCAAGGGACAAATAATAATAATAGTAATAATACCCATTCTCTTCAATACACTTAATATGATCATTTTCAGTTTCATTATCATAAATTCTAGAAGTACCAAACAGTCTTTAGCTGTGAACACAGTATCAAAAATGCAACCAAATTCAAAGTCGCTTAAGTTCAAACAGATTTTGTCTAACCTATTGTGCATTATTCTAAAGTAAATATTATGTATGCTTTTGTTCGAAAACCTTCATTCAAGGAAACTGACCTTGTAGTCTGGTATCCACTGTCTTGTCTTGCTTTCCACTCACTAATAAAACACAAATGCCGGAGGTTTCCTTCTTGGCAAAATTCTCCCATTTCCGAATCATCAGAAGCTTTTGATGCTCCTAAGATTTTGAGATGAAAGAGAATATTTTGTTGCTCAAGGGGATAGTTTTGATGGTATTGTGTTCAAATCCAGCTAAGAGAACACAACACCATCAAAATTAGCCTTCTGAGCTATAAATATTCTCTATCATCTCAAAATAAATACCGGAGAAATGCATAACACAGGTTCCTCTTAAGCTTGAGATGAGATTAGTTTCGTTGTACATCAAACAAACACCTGTTCACTGATAAGTAACTCACGACATACGCAGTCATTATTTTTATTCAGATAAGCAATAACTCAGTCAGTTGACCAGATGTTCTGTATTTTGACGTTCATCCAGCAAGGGCATGATATCAGTCAACCATTCTAACTTAACGACTGAATAAGTTTAGCGTAAGAAATGCAAATCTTCGTAGTCCAGTATTCCTTTCATTTGCGACAAGCTAAACATTTTCTTTAATAATGTAGTAGACAATACAACCCTTCATATCATTAGAAGTTTCTGTGACACAACTTCCTTCATATCACGTTTACACCACTGATAATCAGGAACTTTTTTACCAAAAGTGATGTCGAAAACACAATGCCACATGCACAAGAGGTGGCTCACGTTCCCCAATGACCTAGTGGATTACCTTTTGGCATTTGATCGAATGGCTACAGCGTTCGAACATCAGTGGGAACAAGATCACTCACTGGGGTGTAGGTACGTCCGGCTGATGAGTCCCAAATAGGGTTGAACACGCGTCCTCGATTCTACTGCGAGTCACTAAGATTAACACATTATGAATGACTGACAGTATTGAGGTGTCTGCATAGGAACTCATCTGCCAAGAGAGGCCGAGCGATTCAACCCTGTATAGCAGTGGGGAATTACAAGTGTCAAACAACAATGACACATGCAATATTTGTCGAACAACACATCTTCTTAGTGAATGAGAAACATTGAAAAAGTGTAGTTATACCTGGATCAGTCCTGACACTGCATATGTCAGTCGCTTTGGTTTATAATATAAGTGTATTACAGTTGATCAAGTCCGTAGAACGTTGCACATCTTGATTTTAATCAAACATAATTCAGCTTAAACTCCTCCTTTGTCTTTTTTATCTCTTTAGCTGAAGAAAAACAACTTCAGATAATAAAAAAACTCACGCACCTGAAAGGCCATTTATCCCAAATGAAAATGCAAAACGAATTGGTTGACCATTCATTAAACTTTCTGTAGAGCTTTTCATTCCATTCATAAGAATATTTAACATATCATTAAGTGAAAAGTCAATGTTTACAGATGTATCAAATGTGAACAAGGCTTCAGATATGATGGAGCCTTTCTTGAACTGCAAAAATGTACATTCAGGTTGTTGTAGTTTACTGACATTTGACGCTTGGAATGCATGAAGTAGCTAGTTTTAAATGATGAAAAATAAGAAGATACAGAGTTTATTGAGAAAGTGTGAAGCAATAGTTGAAGACCTATATTTCAGGCCTTCGAGTTATAACTCATTTAAGAGTGAAAATTTTGCATTTTCACTAATATGGATATCCGTAATTCTAAAGAAATAGTTGGCAGGATACCCTTAACCTATTTTGTGTGAATAATGAGAATGGACACAAACTTATTACTGGATGATAACCGATTCACCTATCAAATCCTAAGTTCTCACTACTGATACAAACCTGTTGATCAAATTCGCAACGTGATCACCAGCCTAAGTTACTGGACAGTATTTTGAACTGTGGCTTGGTGTTAGATGTAAGCAGTCACTGAGCAAGGCTTCCTGCTGACTGACTCCACTAGCTATTTTCTGCAGATTAAAAACTTAAGCTCCTTTAAAAAGGGAATCCTTACAGATATGTAATACAATCTAAGGTTTTCTTGTCGATTTCTTTATTTGTGTATGTTCTCCAGTCCTACATTAGGCCAGTCACAATTTAACTTCTCTAACAAATGCAACTAGAAGCATAAAGTTAAATCTGTGATAATGCTACACATTTGCTTTACTGATTTATACCAGCTAACGCGAAACTTATGTATGGATCTCTTTTGAAAAGTCATGAGCTACGAAGCACACCATGGTACACTGGAGTATCGAAATAAATTAATTAACAAAAAGATAGATAACTTCTAGAGGGTACTTACAAACTGACAATACGCTTCAGATAACAGTTGGTGCATAGCAGACTGAGGATCACTTAGACTCTCATCCCACTCACGAGGATTCTCGTTATCATCGTAGATTACAGCCGAAATCAGAATTGTATTATTATCTACTCAAAATGAAAAAAAACTCCAATGTGATGATATGTTACAAAAAGTAATATATATTCAACATTGAGTGAATACTATTCAAACGAGTTCTAGCAGTTAGACGTCAGTAATGGAGACATAAACCTATTTCACTCTTTTACAAACCCGCAAATATTCAAAGCTTATAATATATTTTCACAGTTTAACGTTAAGTCAATTCTAAATTCTAACTTGTGACTGATTTGAAAAGAAGCTGTTTGATTTTCTAATGACAAGTCATGACTTCTATGCCATAGCATACTGTATTGGGTTAGGCACATGACTTTCAAAGACTAGATGCTGAGTACAAACCCAACTCCGACGTCTTCGTCCTAAACAGCTCTTTGGTATCACTTGGTCTACTTCGTCGCCTTTTACATAAAATTTCATTGAATTTCTGAGTTACATATTAAATATGTGGCTTCTATAATCAGTTAGAACAATATTGATACTGGATGATGATTGAAGATGAAATGAAAATTTGGACCGTAGCGGAATTTGAACTAGCGGCCACCGGGTTTGTGGCCCAGTGCTACGAGGCCCAACTTCTGGTTTGAGTCCCACTGCAGTCCAAATTTTTTTTTCACTTTTAATCATCACCCAGTATCAGTACTAGTTTGCCAAACCATGGCTAAATGAGATAGTCAAAATGATAATTATAACAGTAACAAGTTTTCTCAGCGGTGATTGAAAAAAGACGATCATTTGAAAGATATACTTATGCCATTTATTTGTAGGCATCTAAAGATTAATAAAAAACAAAATTTCCTAAAAGCTAGTTTTATCTCCATAAGCAGTAAATTTTAGTAGATTTTCACTGATGCCTTCACTTTCTCTGAATGATGAATGACATATAGACCATGAGTACTTTTAAGTAAAAACAAAAATAAACTGCCCCCACAGAGACGTGAAACGTATTTCAGTGGTCAATGAGCATTTCTGTTGCCAATGAAACAGAAAAAGGCTTTCAGTATATTAATACAACATTTCTTGAATTCTGGCGTCCTTGTTGATTGCATCAGGTGTAAAGTAACTTATATCATAAGTGGATGCAAAGCCAAATTTGGTAAGTGTCCAGCGGTAGGTTTAAACATTTTTTCAGCGGAATAGAGGTGGATTTAAAATGCTCAGAGGTCACGAAATCGTGTGAATAAGTACTATGAAGTATAATCTGAATCTCACTGGTCGCTTAACTCTCAAGTTCAACTTATGTAACAATATATTGTGCATGCTTATCGAAACACGTTCACCATTTTTCCAAAATCAAAATGTGTTCTTCTTCCTTGCAAAAGTTGTGTAACCTGTTCCAAACAGAGCAAGTATGGGGATTCAAAACTCAACAGGCCAGTGATGAATATTTCTGTCTTGGACTTACCTATGGTTATCTACACAGTAAATATTACGGATTATCTGTAGTTCAGGATACTATTATTTTGACCGAAAAATTCTTTGACAAGAAAATTTTATTGACATAACTTTCACTTATATCTTGCTCATTATCTTCAGTACCGTTTCAGAATTTTCATTGAAGACTGTGGTTCATACCTACGTCTCAAAACAGTACCATCTTACAGGTAGTATCCATCAGAATAAATGTAAGTAATTCAACTTCATACCATAATCACACTCTGTGTACCATTATTCGATGCGCCTTGAGGCATCATTTCTACACCTTATGAATAAAAAGGGTTTGTTAACATCTAGAATCAAATCAGATGTTTGCAAAATAAAGTCATCTGAGAGAGTGACCCAACCAGGTGGCTTTCAAAAGAAACTAAAATGTTCAGACACTAAAAGAAGTGTTAGAATTTCTGTTGTGAAAGCTACACGAAATACACTGCTGACTGATATCAGTAGATTCAGACAACTCACATCAATAAGCATTACCTCCCATCGAGGTCAAAAGAGAGAAATGAATATCCAATGTTCACATAACTCTATGTGCTTGGCAGTCCGTATTGATTGAGGCAATTAGTCTGTAAATATTCATGCCAGTTAGAATTACATTTCAAACAGTCTGAACCAATTTTTGAAATGAACATAGTCTTTATGGTTTATCAATATATATTTACCAAGGTTTACAGTTCAACCAATAGACCAATTCATTAAAAATTACTGTGAATGATTTTCAACTTCACTAGTTTAGAATAGGCATCCAAACTTCGTTTTTGTTTCTTTTCTTATTAGAAACTATTGACAAAATTAGGATACAATGAGGAATCTGAGAAGGATCATGATTTTCTTTAAGGTTTAAAGCATTTCTAGTTTCAAAACATCTAATTAGTATCAGGGTTATATTCAGAGCTTGTTCTAGAAGTGTGAATTTATCCAGAGAATAAGGCTTTTAGTTAATCAGTACATTACTTAGTACTCATATTAGTCCTCGAGGAATGCATACCAGTAATACAGAAACACTGATGTGACCGTAAAAGTAGCTCACATTACTGTCTTATCTCTAAGGGACGCGAACGATGGATACCCTTTCGGAAAAATTAGTTTACATAATAATATATATACTCTGTTTAAACATTTTTTGAAGCATACCATTAGTTGGTATTTTTTTAGTTGGTAATGAAACACCACGCTTATTCAATCGAGTAAATTTACTAGATATTAGTGTTGGAATATCTCCATAGAGTTGTATATTAATTTGTGGTATTCGTAGAAAGCGATGATGAATTTCTCCTTCAGCACTTTCAAAGAAATAACTTGTTATGCACAGAAGTGTCCAAAAGATACACAGAATAAGTTTTAACAGTTTATCAGCGGAGAAATACATACTGTTAGTATGCTAAAACAAGAAAAAGTATCAGATTATAAGTATAAAACTGCAGGTTAAAACAGATAAAATGTAATGATTCTTTATATAGCACGATATTTTTGTGTTGACTTAAGTTAAAAAGAATTGATACATCAAGTTACTTTGAATAAGCATTTTGGTGTACAATTTAAACATGTAGTACATCATAGAAAATTGATATTTACCCAGGTAATCACTTCAAGTTACCTTTCATATCCAATTTATGCATAAAGGATTTTGATAATAACCTTCAGAAGAGAACTTCATCTCGAAGAAAGAATTTAAACTATGGATTTCACAGGTCACTGGATTCTTTTTCAATCCAGAACCTAATGTACACTAATGATGTAAACAACGCTAATATTCAATCAACATACAAACCAGTTAAGCTATGTATAAAATATAGGTTTCAGCACTAGAAATTTACTTTTACTCGAATATAGATATTTTGTCAATATTGAATTCACCTAAACAAGTATGTCTGACCAAAGACCTGAAATGATTGATTTCGGAATAAGCCGCAGTGTAAATATACACAATTTCACTCGCGTATTCATCTTTGTCAACTTTAAAAGAGTAGGAACAAACATTCAAGCAGAATAATATGATACACTTTATTATTCCGTTGGCTGTCATCAGCTGCTCACAACCTAGAATACTTACGATAACAAATTACAACGAAATATTAACACACTTTGGTTTAGTGAAATCAGTCACAACCTCATAGCGATATAGAGAAGTAACGAAACTGACTTTATTTCACTTTGGGAAGTTTCCTTCCTTCGCTATCAGAGTCCTGTTTTGACTGATCCCATTGGACTAAAGTATGTTAATATTTTACCGTAATTTGTCATTGTAAATATTAGAGGTTGTGAGCAAATGACCAGAACCACCGAAATTATAAAGTGGATCATACTATCCCTCTTCAGTGTTTGTTCTTACTCTTTTAAAGTATACATATAACTTCATCTCAACTCTATAGTTCATACAATACTGTGTAGGGGCTTTTGTTAAACAGTTATCATATAAGAGGTTTACGTAACCATGATAGCCTACTTTTGACTTACTAATCTTT
Organism: Heterobilharzia americana; assembly: GCA_944470555.2. NCBI lineage: Eukaryota > Metazoa > Platyhelminthes > Trematoda > Strigeidida > Schistosomatidae > Heterobilharzia > Heterobilharzia americana. The sequence continues at coordinate 43,416,353 of OX104129.1, read as the reverse complement.
ACAGCATTCTTAACTATTCAAAGGATAATGGTTGCTTGGTCACTAGTATATGACTCAAATCTCCGCCATTAATGACTTTGTATATGAGTCATTTACTTTTTGTGACTTTTAATTTATGATTCTTTTTATTGTTGAGATTTGACTGCACAAGTACATAAATAGAAAACATCTAGGCAAATCATCACTCATTTCCATACGATAATTAAGGATACTAAACCTTTGATATATCAGTTCTCTGAATCTCACTCATTCTGCTACGTAGATATTGCATTCAAATAATTCATACACTACATACCAAATTTGGATGAGATGCAGATCATTAACGTAGCTTTGCTTCACAACCAACAATTCATCTAAAGCACTTACTGCTTCTCTTCGAATGCTTCTAATTAAAGTCTGGGAAACCTTTACTTCACCTTAATCCAGTGACTTTAACATTTCAGGACGGAAAAGGAAAGTAATGTATTGTGAATCAAAAATTTATAGTCAAAACTTTTTGTCGCATATTAGTTGCACAGTTAAAGAGGCAAATCGTTTGAATATATTCCTAACTCAGTTAATCTCGATGGTGAAGTTTTTCTTTCATTGTGACATACCACTAGATGTGAAAACTGTATATCATTCTCTCATCAAATAATCTCTCATCTTCAAAAGCTACACATAGACCATTTGATGTGCCCTAAGAAATGGAAACAAACCTTATTTAAGATATTCCACCACTTACTTTCACTTAATTCATATGAGAAAAATGTTGGTATCATAAACATATTGACCAATTCAGCAACCTGGAGATTTGCATCCGTTCCTATGGGCTAGCTGCTGAAGAAATCTCATCATATATGTGAAGTGATTATTCGACTTCAGCTAGTCTACGTCGTCTGTGGTGCAAGCAAGACAACCAAATGCCCTTAAGGAGCTGGTGAAGAGAATGGCTGTGACCGCTATCTTACTATACGCATATGCTAGGCTGTCATTTAGGGTTTTATATAAGCATAGGTAATAGGTACTGACTTGCGTACAGTTTCTTTTTAAAGCATGGCTTCTGCATACTAGATTTACCGACTAAAAATTGCTGATTTCAGACATACATTGCTAGGAAAATGCGGTAAACCAAATGATTAGATTATTGACATTCTTCGACTGAGATGGTCTGGACTTGCACTGAGTTACTCTAACCACTGCAAGCCTCAGGCTATTATGTTAGCAGAATATTTAATGGGAAGCAGTTGAGTAGTTTGAGACATGACGTATCATGTTTTATTTGGACACCAGATTTTATTGTAAACATATCTTGATAACGTCTGATTTCTATTTCAGAAAAAGTAGTCTGTTTATTGATAGCGGTGAGGTTAATACTTGCTAATAATATAAAGGTAAGATGAAGGTTAGCAGTCAGTTCAATAAATTTCAATCCACAAAAGTAAAACTGCACTCTTATCTGCTTCCACAAAAACAGTATAAACTTTGGTAACTGGAGAGAACTATGTATCTTTGTTGTGCTACTCTGTGGATACAGTGTCATATCAGCTGAATAACAATATGCGGTTTTATATCATTTAAAAATTAATACTAAAGGTCATCTATGATCTTACAAATCACTAAACATTTCAAGAAATTAATCGCCCAGTTTACTACTTAACAGCTTTGTACACCAGTTTAATGGTAGCTGTTGTTTGGTGTTATACATTTGGAGTCAATCCGTAGGAAGTCGTAAATTTAAGTTTCGTAATTCCCAGCTCTAGGTAGCAGTACATATACAGAGATTTGTTGAGGCTTGTTTACCCGTAAAATCTCTGACCTTCCGACTCAGTGATACATTCTTTTTTTCATAACATCAAAGAGGTCTTACTGAGAGATGTCAACGTGTACGAAATTTAAGTCCAAGGTTTCCTACCGGCCAACTACAAGCACTAAAATTTGTTTAGTCTTGAACAAAAGTTTCACAATACAAGCTTGAGTATACTCAAACTGTGAACTGAAGGACATTCACACCAGCTATTGGAGTAGTGACTTAGTTTATATAGACTACGATTTTCTAAATTCTAATCACTGAAGCAAGTGACTGGAGAATCATTTTAGTGTTCTGACCAAGTTGTCCACAAAAAGTCGAATTTAACATCCTGAATTTCCGTTGAATTAGCATAAATATATAAAAAAATTTAGCGCACACTTGACAATCCCAGAAGTAATATACAGGACATGAGTAAAACTTGGGTAACCAAATAGAATGTGATTCTGTTGCTTTTGACTTATTAAGTATATCACACTCCACAACTTGTGAAGAAACCTTGTATAAATTTGGACAGTAAACTGAGTCCAAACAGGACCCAGTAAATAGTACTGTTTCACTGACAAATTAACTGAAATGGTATTAACAAAAAGTGTTTGAGAACAGGACCTAACTTGTTCTCTTCTGTAATTAAAATTATATAAAATAATGATAGTGGTTATTTGACAGCTAGAAATAGTTGTATTCTATAGGTTAGGCAACACAAATTGTCTATCTGGTTATGTATTTAGGACCTTGAAACTCAGCATCTTTTGATAGACTGCTCGATCACAACTAAGGACCTATACCTCCCGAAGATTGACTGGTGTATACATCTTCATCCTATTGGTCTTAGTATAAGGCCAGTAGGGGTTTGAAAAATTGAGTAATAATATCGACAAATTAAGAACTTAAACTCTACTATTTTGAATTATATGGCCGCAAACGCTGCTTACCTAAATGTCTCAAGCATGATTTTATTTATAACTAGTGTCCCGTAGAAATACCCAAATTCTTATCAGCTTATTCATATCCACTGAAGACACTTACTTTCTTGCTTTGACACTGTCTTGAAGAACGTAATTAAACTACCTTCCTGAAATGTCTGGTAGGTGGATAACGACGAAACTTTTCTGATAATGTGGTAAGCAATATGCGAAGTCTATACTCTTATCACACAGTATAACACTAGTCTAAACACAGATTTTATTAAACTAACAAATAAAAGAGTATGGCACATTATCCAACCACATTTTTCTTTAAAATACATAAATTGAAGTGAGCTAGGAGAAAGATTTACTTACCTATTCAAAAATGATTATAATTCAGTAAAAATATTTTAGTGTTTACTTTGTGAAGCTTAGGTTTTAGGAAACTTAACGACACTACGCATCACTTCTGAAATAAATATCCAACACCTTACGTATTAGTATCATATGACCTTAAGTACAATTATGTCTACTGAATATTGAAACTAAACAGATAGTAAACTAAAAACGAAACAAGTGCATATAATCTAAGGTCGTTCGGATATTTTTATTATCTACTTCTTGTTTTAAAGGTAGCTCGATGTCTAAAAGAAAAGGACAACTCGCAAACTAATAGACTGCTACCATTCTTCTAGTAAATGTTTGATGCAATTGGTTGCTTAACAAAATATTTCTCTGTCATCATTTCATTTACGACTAAATGTCTCAATACTGGTAAGTTGTGTATTAACTATCACCAACGAAACTTCATTGTGGTGCTGTATACTTCATCCAGGTTTCACTGACTGGTTTATAAAAATTTACCTCTATGTAGTAAATCAAAGCTTAGTTCTAACTACTTGGAAGCTATGAACCCCATTATGAATGACAGTCTTACGTATGGAAAGATTAGCAATAAATATTTGAAGTTTTGTTGTTTTTTTAGGCTAAGTTTTCGGTTGGTTTGTTCCAGTGTCACATAGCTTCAAGGATGACAGTATCCGTCAAAACATTGAAATGTACAGTAATCAAGACCTTCAGTCATAAGACAATTTAGTATAACTAACGGGGATGTATTTACCAAAATCTTTGACTTTAAGCTAGGGAAAGTTTTTCTCTGAAGGTTGATAAACCGCACAGCTTAAATATCTTCGTGTTATGATATTATATTCAACTAAACCTCACAAAACCAGTCAGCCATTCACACTATCACTTCATCATCCATTTTTCTGCCAAGCTGATTACCTACACATGACTGCCTTTCCAAAAACAGAGATCATTTTACAAACATCTTCCAGCATCTTATGTCAAACGTGCAACACTTAGGTTAACAACCTAGCCTTCTTCATCTGATGTCTTCTAAAACCAATCAACTAATAAATCCAGGATAATAACTGTCTGGTCTTCTCCGAGCTTAGATGTTTGTTCTTGAACATTTCATCATCAAACTTCATCAGTATTTACTTAAACCTCATTCTGAGCTACAAATCCTTCCTACTATCTCAAATTTAGGTTTTTAAAGTGCTTTGAAACTTAACTATAGACTGAATAGTTGTTATCCTCAGAAGTTATGCTGTCATTTTTTTCAGATCACATTCAATTCTGTTCACACACACAAACACACACATAGAGAAGGTGTCTGTCAATACCTATTCTGACTGACCACAGTTCTAGATTTTCCTAGAAAGTCAAAACTGGATATTTCTGAACTGTCCTCTGTGAAACCCACGAGTAGGTTCTGAATGGATTAAAAGTATGTGTATCCAAACAGTATACGAAATAAAGATTTTATCTAGGTAGCTAGCTGATTTGTTGTTTAAACTAATTGTTTATGTATGATCATTAAAAGTTCATGTCGTTATTCACATTTATCTTTGAGAAAGTGTTGCGCAGTCAAAGTATATCTTTTACTGAATATAGGGTGATGTTCACAGTAACTAAATGAAACTAGGAAAAGGTATTTCTATTCACGAACAATAAGTGATCTTCATGGTTTCTGAAGGTTCAGTCAGAATGGTCATATTTAAGATGACTCTAAAAGTCAACTTTTAAAAAACTACCTTCGTGGCGGAGAAAAATAAATCTGATCTAATGACCCTGTATATTGTAATTTCCCGTCTTTGACCGCATTCAGTTGATCAGCCTCTATTGACATATGGGTTCCTGCATAGGTGCCTCAATATTGCTCGTAATTTCGGTCCGATTATAGTAATGAAAAGTGACTAGCAGTGAAATCCAGGACGTGTATTTCGTCCTACTTGAGACTCGTCAGTGTCCGATAGCGTCAAAACTATTCGTATTGTACAATGAATGGCTTAACGGAAAACTGACGTTCGAAGCAATGAGTTATTAATCCAAGCCTATGTGGGAGGTAGGCACATCCTGTTGATAAGTCCCAAGTAGGAAGAAATGCATGTCTTGAGTTGCACTGCTAGCTATTATCCTTCATTACTATCGAGATTAATTGATTATCTTATTTGTTGAGAGATTAGCTTTTAAAGTCACCCTATCTTCAGTAGTTTTGTCAGATTAATTTCTTCCCCTCTGTTTATTGCATTTGATGCCAGTGAAATCTGAAACCCTTTTGATGACCTTATATGAATGAAAACCCTATTCTAATAGTCCTACAATAACAAAACTAATCGTATATCTGCGCTCAGTCTTACATATGGATAATGCTAATTGCTTTGCCCGGATTTCAAATGCATTTTGGTTCTTCGGTAAATAGTTCATATATAACAAGTTTCTATTCACCCTAATTTTCAAGGGTCCACAACTGTCTGTGGTAAAACTGAGATTTAATTTTCTAATCATTGTAGTTCATTCATTTTTAAATTTAAATTTTTCACTTTAACTAACACCTCTACAAATGAAAAACTCTGAAATTATGCATCCTTATAACGATGAAATCATGTTTTTCATGACATTTGTAGCTATTTATAATATTATAAATTGTTAACTTGATAGACAGAAGGGATGGGCTTGTGCTTAGTATGATGCTTACAGTACAGGTTAATCTACACATAAATTGATGAATCAACCGAAACGCTCTTATCAATCACATAAACGTCTCTACAGCAGAATGAAGTACATCTACCTGGTTGCCCACACCTTAGAGAAGTGGGATTCGAACTGCTGGCTCACTGGATGGAAGTCAAGTACCTAAATCAATGAGCCCCAACTTCCCAACTGGTCAGTTAGGAACCAACAGTTAACCTCATATTTCTATCTCTGTTGCGTTAATGGAATTATAATCACCTTTATTTTACTGAATATTTTGTACATAAATAACCATTTTATTTCACCATAAAATAATTATTACTGGCCAGTTGTTTTCAGAGTTCAGTGAAGTTGACGGTCTTTAGTGAGTAAGTTGATTTTATGAGTAATACTAACCATCCAACTACCTCACATCAGTGTAAATTTGTCAGAAAACGTTTTCAAAGCGCGCTGTATTTTACACCATAACATTTTTAGTGCTAATGGGGAAGACACACCAAGTTATTCATTTGAAAGTACTAGATTTGTACGTGCATTACTCTTTAAACGTTAAAAGAATGTATAACAATATATGTACGCGTCTTAAATGACAACAAAGTAGAGCCATTTTAGCCCACAACGTCATATTTAGCAGCCAGATGTTTGCACAAACTTCTGAAGTTTGTTTTGACGATGTCCTGAACGTCAATGAGAGCTTCACGACTAGACCATCCAGCTGAGGGAATACAACACTATCAAAATCATCCTCCTGAGCTACAGATATTCTCCATCATCTTAGATTTGTTTATTTGATATAAAGCGCACAGTGATACAGTATTATTTAATTGATTACGTTTCGAGCATAAATTATTGCTCATAATCATATCAATGTAATCACACTTCTTTCGACATCTGATTTTATAGTCCTGTCACCTGATCTCTCTTTGTTTTTTTTGTTTTTTGATTGGTAGTAAAGTTTTCCATATCTCTGGTATAGGTGTTGCGTCATTCCTATTACATGTGTTGGGTGTGGATTCGATGAACAAAGATTCAGTAATTAATCTCTCTCTCCACCTAGCTATATTAGACTTAAGTACAGTGGTTTTGTCCCATCCTATTGTGTGGTTGTGTGTTAATGAATGTAATGCAATGGCTGAGTGTTTTTCTAGGTTATTGATCTTATTGGGGTCTGTCGTTCTATGTTTAGCTAAATTCCTATGTTCTGTTAATCTAACTGACCCCGACCGGCTAGTTTGACCTATGTATTTGACTTCACAGTCATTACATGGAATTTGGTAGATTATATTATTTTGCTTAATTGGTTCTATCGGATCTTTTAGCCGACAAAGCTTACCTCTAAGTGAGTTTGTTGGTTTAAATGCCACCCTAATTCCAACCTTGTTGAGAATCCTACGTATGGTTTCTGATGTTCCTTCCTTGTATGGTATCACAATAGAGGTGTTGATTTCCTTTCTACTTATGTTGTCACTATTATTTGTATTTGTATTAGTGTTATTATTTTGCTTCTTATGCGTCCGTGTGAATTTCTTAATAAAATGATGGGGATAATTATTAACGCTTCTTTTATGTGTTTCAATTCCTTATTTAAGTCCTTACAATGACTAGTGAGTTTCTCAGCTCTGTTATTTAGACATTTGACTAAACCCGCTTTAACTGACACTGGATGAGATGACTTGAAGTCTAGATATCTGTTAGAATGTGTTGGTTTTCTGTAGACGGTAGTATCTAAACCACCATCTATCCTTCGTTTTATTCTGCAATCCAACATAGGTAATTCTCCTTGTTCATTTTCTACTTCGTAGTGAATTGGATTGCGTTAACTACTGAGTTTATGTGTGTCAAGAAACTGTCGATATGTTCCGATTTCAACACTGTAAATGTGTCATCTACATATCGCCACCATATCTTAGGTGTCGGATTATATGTTCGTAAAGCCATATCTTCCCAACTATCCATAAATATATCTGCTACTATAGGGGATATTGGTGATCCCATTGCTACTCCTTCTGTTTGTCTATATATCTTTCCCTGAAACTTGAAGACTGTCGAGGTTAAGCATAACTGCACTCCTAACATGATTTCACCAACCGATGCCTTGGTTCTTTGAGTAAGTTGTGAGTCAGTATCTAGTTGATTTCTGACTGCCTCCAGTGCCATATTGATTGGTATTTTAGTATAAAGACTTGTTACGTCAAAACTAACCATTTTTTCATCCTCTTCTATGTGCAGGTCATTAAGTTTTTGTTTCAACTCGTAAGACTAGTAAATTCTTACGAGTTGAAACAAAAACTTAATGACCTGCACATAGAAGAGGATGAAAAAATGGTTAGTTTTGACGTAACAAGTCTTTATACTAAAATACCAATCAATATGGCACTGGAGGCAGTCAGAAATCAACTAGATACTGACTCACAACTTACTCAAAGAACCAAGGCATCGGTTGGTGAAATCATGTTAGGAGTGCAGTTATGCTTAACCTCGACAGTCTTCAAGTTTCAGGGAAAGATATATAGACAAACAGAAGGAGTAGCAATGGGATCACCAATATCCCCTATAGTAGCAGATATATTTATGGATAGTTGGGAAGATATGGCTTTACGAACATATAATCCGACACCTAAGATATGGTGGCGATATGTAGATGACACATTTACAGTGTTGAAATCGGAACATATCGACAGTTTCTTGACACACATAAACTCAGTAGTTAACGCAATCCAATTCACTACGAAGTAGAAAATGAACAAGGAGAATTACCTATGTTGGATTGCAGAATAAAACGAAGGATAGATGGTGGTTTAGATACTACCGTCTACAGAAAACCAACACATTCTAACAGGTATCTAGACTTCAAGTCATCTCATCCAGTGTCAGTTAAAGCGGGTTTAGTCAAATGTCTAAATAACAGAGCTGAGAAACTCACTAGTCATTGTAAGGACTTAAATAAGGAATTGAAACACATAAAAGAAGCGTTAATAATTATCCCCATCATTTTATTAAGAAATTCACACGGACGCATAAGAAGCAAAATAATAACACTAATACAAATACAAATAATAGTGACAACATAAGTAGAAAGGAAATCAACACCTCTATTGTGATACCATACAAGGAAGGAACATCAGAAACCATACGTAGGATTCTCAACAAGGTTGGAATTAGGGTGGCATTTAAACCAACAAACTCACTTAGAGGTAAGCTTTGTCGGCTAAAAGATCCGATAGAACCAATTAAGCAAAATAATATAATCTACCAAATTCCATGTAATGACTGTGAAGTCAAATACATAGGTCAAACTAGCCGGTCGGGGTCAGTTAGATTAACAGAACATAGGAATTTAGCTAAACATAGAACGACAGACCCCAATAAGATCAATAACCTAGAAAAACACTCAGCCATTGCATTACATTCATTAACACACAACCACACAATAGGATGGGACAAAACCACTGTACTTAAGTCTAATATAGCTAGGTGGAGAGAGAGATTAATTACTGAATCTTTGTTCATCGAATCCACACCCAACACATGTAATAGGAATGACGCAACACCTATACCAGAGATATGGAAAACTTTACTACCAATCAAAAAACAAAAAAACAAAGAGAGATCAGGTGACAGGACTATAAAATCAGATGTCGAAAGAAGTGTGATTACATTGATATGATTATGAGCAATAATTTATGCTCGAAACGTAATCAAGTAAATAATACTGTATCACTGTGCGCTTTATATCAAATAAACAAATCTAATATGGAACTACATTCTACTACAGTGCCCAAGTTTTTCACTTATATTAATTCGCCATCATCACCAAATTTACTCGGCCTACAACGGCGTGCAGTATTCTGATATTTTCTACAGTAACCCTTTATGTTAAATCCATGCTACTGCGTGGTTATGAAATTCCTTTTGGTAAGGTCGCCTTAAAGTGTATCTATTCGAAAACATTCGCCAAGTGCTTTTTACTAGCTTCTTCTTATATGCATTCACGTTTCATAAAATCATTCCCATATGCACTTGCTAGTCCTACTCTTCAGGTATTCTTTGTCGTTTAGTGAATGAAACACAAGGTATTGAGGGGACATTATTGTCTGTGTACAATTCGAGTAGTCCTGCAAATTCAGCATTGTCATTTGTTTTCGTCTACAATCCACAAGAACACTTGAATTTAGGATACCCAAATTCTAGTGATTTCCCCTCAATATTATGTAGCTACTCTAATACTGTCGATTGTAACTCGTGTGCGTAAATCTCTATCTCCTAACAACACTAAATCATCTTGTCCTGATGCCACAAACAACTTAAAAAAATGATATGAGTTTGGCTTAAGGTATATGAAGTGAGTCTGTGCTAATAAATCTCTTATCTATTTAATGATCGAGTGAATCATAGCAATAATACTCAATGAGATATGTATTGGTCACTCGGAAATATTCTAAATCTTGTAATAACAGTAACTACCTACCGGATGCAATATTGACCAACTAACACAGATAAACAGATTTATTCCAACCGAAAAGTACAAATTAGGTTATGACCAAGAAGTTTTCCCAATATGATAATTTCTATACTAGTATTTATATGGCTTCTTGAACACCAACACAAATGCCCATTTAAGCGTTATTCAAACATCAAACATATCACGTTACTCTATACCTAAACAATAGGTTATGGAAAACAGAATCAGATGTATTAGCAATTCATATACTGTAGGCACGCAATGGTAACACACACTGTTACCACGTTATTTCAAATCCTATCTGCGTAACAGCCGCCTCAGTGAAATGCATACTTCACACCCTAAGAAATACTAGGTAGAGTAAATGACAATCCTCTTCATCTGAAAGCTCATATTTTCAACGATGGGCGTCTGAGTGTAGTTCTGTATAACAGTAATGCATTCGGTTTGGACGAATTTCCAATAAGTACTTGATACACGTTTCTGTATTATATCTTTACCCTTCTCGTAAATCTGTCTGCAGAGGAGTAGTCTACTTTATGCTAAGTAGGATGTCCTATTTCTTTGCTCACATAAGATAACATGAGTCTACGTATTCATCGTCCTCTTTACCTTCGCTTCCTATCGATAGTAGACATAGTTTGCCTCTTGGTATGGAGATAAGCGTACATTATGTATACCACACGATGTTTCGAAATAAATTATAAGCAGATGACGATAATTTGATGGTTTTATACTAACTGTGAAAACATCTGTAAATATATACAGTCTCAAACTTTAAAGTTATATGAATGCTTAGGAATTCTTGCTTTTTTTATGGATGGTTTGGTTAGACAGAAAGGTATTTCAGTTCACTTACTTTGATTTGCATTCTACTTCCAGTCGCTCCTGCACTTATCAATTTTCAGTTTTGGAAATCCATCCCGCTTCCTTTAATCCGTCTGTCTATTTAATCGATGCTTTTTTTCTCTTCTGAAGAAAGACTATGCAGTGTTGTGTAGTCTTAAAGTAGTGCACCTCCAACAAGTAATAACAGATAGGATTATGAATGCGTATTCACAAACGTTCTCTTACCATCCAGTTAACAATGTTTCTGTTAGAGTCAGCTGGTGTAATTTTAATTTCTATTGCAGAAGATAACTAACCTTATTAAGTAGTTATATAAAACTGTTGTCAACAGTGTTGCCAAAAAGCCCTTTAAGCAGCGATCTACTCCACAACAATGTTCATGGTTCAGTAAACTACTCTTGCAACAACTTTCTAGTTTAGAGACAATTTATATGTATTTCTTTCCGAAAATATTGGATGTCCAACTAGAAGACATTTGTCTGAATTATTTCCGAGCATACAGATTCAAAATTGTGACGCATATGCTGCAACTGCATGTTAACTGTAGGAGTGTAAACCAACTGTTGATTGAAGTTGTGGGAACATTTTCCAATTGATTCAACTCTTGGTCTTACAGCTAGCCAATACTAATTGAGGTACTTATGACTGTGGAAAAGGGTGAGGTTGTGAGGATTTTAAAGAAAAATGGAGGCATAAAATTTGAGTCCAGAATTCATCTGCTTCTCGAAGTTCTGATTTTTTCACTGGAAAACGATAATGCCACTGTTATAAAAGACTAACTCGAATTTCAAGAAAAAATTCCCTAGTGGCTTTCTGAAACATTCACAAGACAAATCTAATTTGTATCAAGACATCCAGCGGGACACATTTCCCATCAACATCAAAGATTGATTTATCTGAATTGGTGATAAGCTAACTATGACACGAAGAGCTGTTTCATTGATCGAAGCACTCCACTCTCCTTGGATCACAGGGGTAAATTCTGTTCCAACTCCTGAGATTTAAGAAAGCAAGTAGTATCAACGCCTCTCAAACAATGGATCTGTCTCACTACTCAGTTGCATTTCCATGTTTTGACGACGCCATTTACATTATGTGCAAACTATCCTCGATAATGTATTAATTTTTAGATCAAAAAATGCTGCATAACTTATGCCTTGTTTCGCAGTTTACTTCTACTATAAAAGAACATAGCTGATAATAAAAATAAAACTGAAAACAACGGAAATATCTCCGATTAAGTAAATTCTTGCCAAATATTTCCAATTACCAATTTGCTTGTTGAAGGCGAGTGACTTGCTTTTATTCCCTTTGAAAATATATGTATAAGTATCCCTCCGAAGTAAATACATTGGAAGAAAAGAAAAGCCATATCATAGACTTGCTGAATACATTCCTAAGAGCCTATAACCGAGGGAAGTAACAATCATTCGGCATCTGATTGACATTGAACATCAAGTAGATGTTTTCAATTCCTTCAATATAATAAACAAACAAATGAGCTTAATTCTATTGAAGCCATAGCTGTTAAACTCATCAAATCTGATTTATGTTCCAAAAGAAGCTATAGTCAATCTCTGTTTACCTCGGTAAGCCTTCTTGACCGTTTTGATTGGATTACATCTTCCTCTGACTACCTTAGGTGTTTATTCGTTCACTCTTACTTACTTGCAACATCTTTTGTTCATATCGGGTTTTTTTTAACTAACAATATTTTGTCTATTTATCGCATGACCTACTTACGTAGTCTTAAGTCCCTCAATATTTTGACTGCTACTCTTGTCGTTATTTTATTCGAGAAACTTCCATTAGATCGTGTATATAATCATGACCATTCATTAACCCTCCTTGAATATTTCGTTATGATTGACCTTTAATCTATGACTGTTTCCGTCCTTATTAACTACTTACCCATATTCTGCTGTTTTCAATGGACTAAATCGTCAGCAAAATGACGTATTTTGATATTGTAGGTTGTGAGCAGTTGACAAGACAAAACCTAAATAAAATAGATCAGTTTTATCCTGTTCCCATCGTAGTTCTTGCTCTTTTCAAAATCCTTACGATATGTGAATTGCTGGGGGAAATCAGCTATCTTACTATTTTCAGCAACATGAATGCAGTAAACGTGGAAAATGTACCTTTTCACGCATTTTTAACAGTGCTCTGCTGCAACGCATTTTTCAAAATTAAAACAGTAAACCAGATAAAACAACTTTACGATGATCCCTGACAGTACACGAACGAAGGTGCTAGTAGGTACACACTGTTGTAAATCATACAGAGCGACTTTGTACTTAGATTGCATAAAAGGAATTATGCATTCAAATCACCGACTTGTACGTTGCTACCAACTGTCATCGTACGCACACTAAGTTTCGAAAGACATTCACTAGATAAAACCCTGCACTTACTTTAAGGACTTCTGAACAAGTGCTTAATAGGATGACTCGCTCCTTCTTAGTTCATACTACTTAGGCAATCTGTCGGCTTACAAGATGGTATTAGAATCGAAGCTCTAAACAAACAGAAGTAAAATGAACGAAATATACTACTGAACAACATGAGTAGTTGGAAACCACTTAGTCTGAAATGCAAATTTTGCCAGCTGCATGAGTCATCCAAACATCGTATGGCTGTTTCTTTGGTTTGGGCGAAGTGGCTTCCAACTGCTCAGTTTGTCCAGTAGTATATTTCGTAAGTTCATAAGACTTTTGTGTCAGAGATCACACCATGTGACGGGTGGTGGCTGGCTTCTGACAGAAATCCTATTGCTACCACAGTTGGACAGTAAAAAAACTACTCAGCTGTGAGAAATGTCAACGAAGACTGTGTAATTTACGAATCATTTGAAAACTGACTATCATATTTAGAAGTAGAATGAATATTTCGCATTCGTCTAGGTATTGTACCTGAGTTACACTAAGATTTCTTTTGATCATGTTTAAGTAGTCACTACATAAATTGCATGATGGTTACAACATACCTTTCTCTTTTTAAAAGTAATAAAACTAAACCCGATACAAATTAATACACTAGGCTATGAGCCATGCTTGTTGTATGAGGGTTTGCCTAGACCAAAGTAGGTGGGGCTAGGGTCGAACCTGGAAGTAGAATTTCTAAATCAGTGAGCCACATTTCCACTTAATTATCATTTACTATAATTATGCTGACACCTACCTCTCTCAAATTATTCCCAATTCACTTTCTTGTCAAACAGAAAATTTGAGACAAAGCATGATTTAACAACATATGGTGAGTTGATCCAAGCTATTAAACCTTGAAATAGTACAGAGAAAGAATAATGAGGGGAAAAGAAATGTAACAGGTGAACCATAAGTAAATACAGAAGTGTAAGTGGCTACAGATCCCTAACATGTTGAAAAGTGAACATATTTCCATGCACATTACAAACCAATATTCAGTGATTACATGGGTAGATGCTGTTTCCTCATCATCTTACTAACCTAAAATCTATTTCATCGTGATGAAACCAGGGCAACACTATGAGGTGGTTAATTGGTGACTGTAACATGTAACACCACTCAGTCAACCAGTCACAACCGCATATAAATTTTTCTTAACTCATCGTAATCCCCAATAATACTTAGTCGATGAGACCACAAACCATACGTGATGCTTCGAAGGTATAATCGACCAAATACCTTCAACCTAATTACATCGTTTATTTCCGACCACTTCGATTTGTAGCCCCATTAAATAAAACGACCAACCATCAAGTTTTACCAGTTGGCAATTGATCTATGCTAAAGATTATCTCAAGATAAGATACCTTCCGAAAATTTGAATGCAAACGGAAAACACCTATTTGGAATCCAATGATGAATATAAGCATTGATCAATTGACAAGGGATCATTATATTTTCACAGAATTACGAAGAGGATTTTTCTTCGTTTTTTTCGATTTAGGCTGGACGGTATCATTTTTTTCAGATTTTCGCTTGCGTATAATTCTATTGATTTCGTCTGTTGTTAAAGAAAGATCATCTGCGACTTGTGAAAGCAGTTCTTTTGATAATCTTCTAAGTGGTTGTTTTAATTTTTCAGGTTTACTGATGATAGGGATATCATTGCATGTATCATTTAGTTTCTTAATAAGTACACGAGACTTTCGACGGACAGCTTGAGGGAGGTTCGATAACTTTTCACTTATGGTAGTTAAAGGCACCTCCGTCTCATCAAAGTAAAGAGGGATGGAAATATTTGGACTTTGAATATAAATGGAACGAATATTCACCAAACCACCACCTGGCCATTCTGAAATGAGTTTTTCACACTGAAAAGTTAAAAATTAAAAAATATAGTGTTGATATATTTGGAGATTCTTATGAAATAGTTTATTTAAAGATGGTCAATATCAAAAATGGTAATAACTGTAAGATTACAAAAATCTAGTGACTGGGCGACAAGTGATTTGCATCATTCTGAGACTTTACCAATACAAACAATTAAATTTATACGAAATCGAACCTACAGTCACCAAAAAATGCACTTAGTGCATTACTCTTTAACCAGTGATGCGTATGAATTTTTACTGTCGAACCAATCCACGCTAAACATGACCACTTTTTACGAAGACTTCTGGATATCCATATTATTACTAAAAAAACGTAGACTGCCCAAACAGCGTTATAGTGGAGGCTAAGATTGAGTAGTTTTTTAAATGACTCTATTTGGTGATGGGAACCGTATACAAGTGGCACCATAAGTGACGATCAACAATTAGACTTGTGATAAGCTTATTCACTAACATATCAAGCAATAGTGCTCTAAAAACAGTTAGAAATGAACTGAACACTGATCCAAAACTCAATGACAGAACTAAGGTACCCACTGAACAAATCAAGTTAGAGGTTCAGTTGTCTCACCACATTTTTTAAGCTTCAAGATAAAATATATAAACAAATCAAAGGAACAGTGATGGGATTACTAATATCTCCGGTGGTTACAGATACATTTATAAACATTTATTGATCTGAGAATGTTAAGTCGTACTCCAAAAGTATAGTGGATGACATTCCTTGTTTTAAAATCAGAACATATCAATAGTCTTTTCACGCACATAAACTCAGTGGTAGAGAGGATTCAATTTATAAAGTGAACAAGGATAATTGAATATGCTGGATTGCGGAATACATCGAAGACAAGACGGTAGTCCACAGAAAACTAATGTCAGTGAAAGTGGGGTTCGTTAACTGTTTAAGAAATCGAGACAGTAATCTAACTAGTAAGCCTATAAATCGAAAAGAAGAAATAAAACAAATAAGAGAAACTTTACCACTTAAATACTATCCTTGGAAAATCAATCGAAAATTTGCAGGATCTCATGGGAAAAGGAGAGGCAACGATGTCAACAACAACCGCAACACAACTTATAAGGAGTTTAAGGCTTCTATTGATGTATTATGAAGGCACATCAGAAACCCTGTATCAAGTCCGTAATAAAACTAGGATTAGAGTGGCATTTAGGTAACCTTTATCGGTTTATTGATTCTGTTGATCTGCTGAGATAAAATAGTTTAACTTACTTAAGACCATGCAACGACTATGAGGTCATTTGGATTGGTGAAACTATCTAGATGTGGTCAATCAGATTAGCATAGCACAAGCAACTACCTAACCTTAGTATGATAGACCCCACCAAGATAAGTAACCTAGAAAAAACAGCCGCTACTACGCATATACTAAGACAAACGAATACATTACGGTGAAAAGTAAAATATCAGGGGGGACGGATAGGTTGGTCACTGAATTTCTGTTCATCGAGTGAACACCGAACAGATGCAGTAAGAATGAACCCATACCGATCCTGGATATTTGGAAAATTGTAAAAAATCAAAGAATAGAAGGTAGTAGATCTGTTTAAAGTATAAAAATGAAGAAGTTATGTGACCACAGTGATATAATTAAGAACAATAGTTTATGCTGAAAATGTCAGTCTTCAATGAATAATATTGAAATATCAAATAAAGTTCAATATCAACTAGTGATAAGTACTGATAAGTACGATAGACAAACCGCTTTTTTAACAAACATCAAAGACTAGTTATGTCAATGAATTATTAACGCTAGTAAGGAAGGAATGCTAGTTATCAAATCACGTGATCAAAGGCATTAAGTGCCCATTGGCCTGTAAATGAAAGTCATCTATTCATGCCTTTAACTGCTGCCCGCTGAGTTGCCGGTTTGTTGCCCTCCATACTTAGTTAGGTATGGATAACCAAGGTCTTGAGCATTAGGTATGACTAACAACCCAGTGAAAGAACGCAGACCAAGTCATTTAATGGCATCGAACCTATTGATTCGGTACCAAAAATTGATCATGCAGTGATGACTACGTCCAAATTCACTATACGATTTTTAATTATGACGAAATTGATTAAAAGGGGTTTAACTATAAGATCCATTGTAGTACAAAACTGAGAACTCTAATCAAAAAGAAAGATGGATGGAATCGGGAACACAGACATTTCACAGCAGTTACTTCTATTCAGAATGACCATAACCAGTACTTCATAAAAGACTCCCTACTACAAATGATTGACTCTATACGTAGAGCCTAAAAAACTGAATTTATGACTTTGATACATACTCGCTCTTTTTAACTGGTGTCTACTTCTATATTCCATATGATGACAAAGTCATCAGTGTTTACGTTAATTCGTTGACATTCCTGAGCCTACCTCTTCTGCATGTCTTTATTCAACCAGTCAGTTTGAAAGAGTTATGTAAATTTTCACACCTGGACACTTTCAGCGAAATTAAGGTGTTATTTTTAGAAAATATGAGCACATAATAGATGCATTTAAAGCATTTTTAAACGTTGACTTAAAGGTCTCCTGATTATCATCCTTGTTTTTCAGTAGCGATGATGTTTACATGATCTTGTGCAATTGATTTTACCACTTGATTTTCAGTGATATTCGTTTGTCTATTAAGGGTCGCGTGTACCTCACAGCAGTCCGCTCTGTTCTACTGTATGGCTGTGAAACATGGCCATTGAAAGTGGAGGATATAAAAAGGCTTCAGGTGTTTGACCACCGTTGCTTTCGTAGTATAGGACGTATTCCGTGGTGTCACCATGTGAGTAATGCAGAAGTTAGGTGTAGAGTTTTGGGGAGAAGAGGTAAGTCAGTTGACGAGGTTGTGAACCTTCATCGACTGAGATGGTTGGGACACGTACTACGTACGCCTAGTCACCGATTGCCTCGTCACATAATGTTGGCTGAGGTGGGTCCAGGCTGGAAAAAGGCCCGAGGTGGCCAGACTAAAACATGGCACCAATGTATGAAGTCTCTGACTGTTGGTTTAAGCCATGCAGGACGATGCAGACTAGATGGTTGGGGTCCACGGGACAAGAAGAATCAGTGGTTGGAGACCCTAGGTGATATGGCTCAGAACCGATGTGAGTGGCGCAGATGTGTACACACATTATCCTCATCTTAACAACGCTATACCGAATCTCACTATTTTGTCACTCCTCTTTCCTTTCTTCTCGTACTTTATATTTCTTTTGACTGCATTCACTTATCTTCATCCTTCGCCTCACTACCTTTTTACTTGATGTGCTGATATGAGGTGTGGCAACTCGGACCGTTACGCAGTAATGCCTGGTCCTATGTTGATAATGATGATGATGATGACTTGATTTTCAGTTTCTACGTAACCTGATTTCCACACAATCAAGTGTTCATCCCCGTACACTTTTTTAATCAATAAAAGATATCTTGACTACAAGAATGTGTTTTTCTGCTGTAAAGAACAAAAGTTCCGCCAATATTCATACCTAGAACATATGATATTGCGGAAAATAAAACTTGAACGATCTAACCTTGTTGAAAGTTATCGGCCTTTCCAGAATTCTTCAATCTGAACAGTCTGTTACTCAATATTTTATCAAAAATGAAAAGCTTACCAAGGTTTTATAAGTCTAGTATCTCAGGTAACGTAAAAAGACACTATGTGAGTAAACGAAATAACTTAAGAGAAAATTTTGTGGACACGAAAACTCACATTTTACTAGCTGGTGATGATTTGACCCTTCGGTTTCATTAAGCATTCACGGCAAGGTTATATTAGTCTGCTGCAGCTATCCCTAGTGTTTCCGTATCAACTTCAGGTCAATATAATGTGGCGTAACTCACCAAACGCATGCAGATTCAAACATTGGGCGATAAGTAGAAAACCCAGATACTAAAACTTGTGTAGACGGAATAGAATTCAAACTTGCAATAAAATGGGTGAAAGTCAAGTGCTCACAGGAACCAACGAAACTACACAAACTAACTAAATATGTGGACGATCACAATATCTGCTATTAACATATAACAGAAAAATCTGCTTTCAAGAAAGTGGAAGAAAGTTAGTGTATGATAGTGAGATACTCCGACACTAGAAGCAACTGTATCATCTGAACTTTTGGTATGTTGCAGATTGTAAGGAATAAATCTTATAAATGCCATATATTATTGGTCATAATAGTTCAGACAAATGCCTCAGGATAATCAGGAATAGAAGAATAAGAGTCTAAGATAGTAGTAAGGGGATCCAAAAAAAGCAAATTGTGCGGTAATTCGATCATCAGGATGACAGCATCGATATTATCAAAGACATGATCTCATCACATAGGTATCTGGTGCTTGTTTTGATATGTATCTGTCATGTTGTTGGTATTTGGTTTACCCGTATAGACATGTCACGAATTTATAATTGAGGGAAAGGAAGTAGATTAGTGGTCCCAGATGGTTTTCAACAATCCCATTACACCCATCTCTTTTTTTAAGGCATACTACTCTTTTAGTACAGACCACTTTTTCATCTGCCCCTCTTTTTTAGAAGTTCTATTCCGCACCCGTAGGCAGCTAGATTTCATGCAAATTTATAAAGACTCATTGTACAACGACCTGCATGGAAAAGCTTTTTAACTAGTTCAAAAAGAGATGTGTATAAAAAGTTGCTAGGGTTCTTAATTCAAACTGAAAAAGAACTGAATCTCTCCATAATCTCTTCACTGATGATACTCAAGTTTTTCGAAATAATCATTCAAAATGTTGTGTATCCAACAGCAATGTAAATGGGCTTACACAATATCTAAATGAATATTTGTACACTAAAGAAACATACTTCATTCACATACTTTTACTTTTAACCTAGTCAAGTCATGAATGAAATGTCATGTAAGTAAATAATAACGGTAATTAAATTGAGAAATTTTGTTCATCCTTTATTACATTTACTTTAAATATTTATGAAAGAAATTGAAACAGAATTACTTACAACTGATATCACATTTCCCTTTATCTCCGATGCGGAGAAGAGAGCATCACCAATGATAAGACTGTCAGCTGTCCCCTTCCCTCGAATGGCAAACAGTGACGTATGTATTTGCTTCTTAACAGTGTCAACGAGATTGCTATTTGAAAATGCAGTTGGGACGGGAAATTTACCGGAAACTTCTTGATAGAATGCTTTACCTAACTTGTTTTGTAAGCGATGGACAATGCGTTTGTCAGCAAGAAATATATCAAAACTGGCAGCTAAACGACGCTTAGACGCAAAAGTTTGGTAAGCCACCTTCAGCTCACGTAGTGGCAAAAATGTCACTGAAGGTATGTCTGGGTGGGAAAGTTCAGACTTTTTTAAATCCATATTCCAACGCCTTTTCCAAGATTCTGTACTTTTTTCATAATCATCTTTACGGTAATCCTTAACTATTAAACAAACTGATAACTCTTTTGACCGATGTGGCAAGTTTACACGAATAATTTTGGGTATGGATAACTTGCTTATTACAACCAGATGTATGTTGTCGGGGATTAGACTCAAAGTCTTAGCATTTGCAGGCGTTTTGAAAGTGTCATCTGTAATATTATTTAAATTAGCTTCGATAACATCCATCTGAAAATGATAACAGTGAATTATTGTAAGATATACTAAGTTCAGAGATAGCTGTTCAATAAAGATCTCGATATTAATGGAATTTCAAAACACTTTACGGTCGATGGAATTTCAGTTTTTTTATTAGCAAAACATACTCATTTTCTCTCTCTGTATAATGCACTGAAATGCAACTTAGGAACCACATTCATTTTCACGTAACAGGCAACGAATCACACTTAATGTGTGAGGACTTGTTAGCCCAAACCTCGGTAAATAGAACAGCATTCGAACCCACGAACCACTGGTTCAAAGTCAAGTACCTAGGCCAAAGAGTTACAACTTCTTTTGAGGCATCTAAAAGACGACCCTGTTATAACGGCAAATAAAGTGCTAAGTATATTTTTTGTAATTGAACTGATAACTACAGATATGACTGTAATATTCACACGGTTACTGACCAATAAATCTTACAGTTAAACAAACAAAATTATTTTTGTTTCCCAAGCTTATGAGTTGCCAACTGAGTTGAACGTAGGTGATTTATTTGGCACTATAACAACATATTTCACACTCTGTAGCTTTAACTACCAATTTCTATTTAGACTTCAAGACTCCAAGATGCCAGATAGCCGGTATATATTAATCACTGAACTATGAAACGTATCAGAGAGAAATCGCACAAAAGTCTACCATATTTTATTGGTCTTGTTATTGGGTAAGATAAATTAGATGGATGCCATCTACTGTCATCGTCACATTCAAACCAAGTATCAGACGAGTAAACTTCATTACCTGTTTCTCAGAAATTTCAACCTGAAAATGTTGTGTTCAGCAGAATCTTAAATTGTATTATAACTGAATCCTTTGCTTTTTAGATCGGAAAACATTTATCAAAATACCAATTACTTTATGGAACAATTTATTTAAATGTGGCAATAAAGATTTTCATGACTTTGAAGCTCAACCAAATCCATGATGTTTTGCGTATACAATGAAGATGGGGCCTTTATGCTACTTTAAAAATCCATACATCAAAATTTCTTAGGACATCATCAGGAAGTGGCTACCACTAGCCTTATTGGATTCTTATTCACATAGCGTACAACAGAGGACTAACCACTAGTTATATTTGAATTCGGTGGTTCCGCTCGTCAAACAAATAACATTAAAATACGACATTCGTCAGAAAGCCAACAAACGAAAGACTTACGGGGAATGGATTTTTCAACTTACATCAAGTAATACCTGCGCCTAATAGTAATTTTCGCCAAATCACAAGGATTTTGTGTTCCTGCTACTTTTAGATGCAAACAGTAATGTCATATAACGATCTGAGTTACTCAATGTGTCTAGATCTTCGGTCATTAACTATCAGGAAGGAATATGTATGTATGTATGTATGTATGTATGTATGTATGTATGTATGTATGTATGTATGTATGTATGTATGTATGTATGTATGTATGTATGTATGTATGAATTCGGATACATAGGGTAGTTGTTAACCTACACCCGAAGGTTGGCAAACGTCAATAGATCTTCACGACACTATCTAAAATGACTGATGCAAGAGGACTGATTTCAGCAGACTATGAAGAGAGGAAGTACAATAGATGTAAGTTGACCAAGAGCCTTCTCAATGAACGCGAACAGTGGTGGGTAGTGAAAGGGAGATGGAGAAGACATCACCGGTGGATAACCCTTGGCATCTATTCAGGCTTATTAGGGAAACTGTCAAGAAGACGATTGTGAGTGAAACCCTTACCGAATAGCATGGAACGCTGACAATCTTCCAGGACAGGAGGGTAAAAATTTGGGCAGAACACTGTGAAGTACGCTGCAACTAGCGCCTCGGCAACTCTTTAGTTGCCCAACAACAAGTCTGAATAGGATGCAGATTTCGGTCTTAAAAGTCTCCTGGAATTTGAGAAAGCCATATCGAACCTGAAACGATCCAAAGCAACAGGACCTGATAGTTTGCCACCGCAAGTTCTCAAGGATGGATGGATAGAGTGACGGAAGTGACTGGTAGTGTATGGGGATCTGAGACAGTGATCTCAGTTACTGGTCACCTTCACTGATCATCCTAGTCTGAGAAGGAGGAGAAGTCTTCCTGCAACGACTAAAGCATCGGAGGGCATCTAGTTCGAACACTTTCAGCTTTCATAATGTAATACTGCGGTTAGAGAGCTGACTAAATTGTTTGAAATACGGCAGACAAAATGTCCTATCAGTCAGAAATGAATCCAGCTTTCTCACATTTAAAAACTTCCAGGTAATTGATGTGAAAGTCATTTTGGTGTTACTTCAACACCAGTTGCGTTACAAATGTTGTCTGCTGTCACGCTTTACAAAGTATGAAAGGTGTAAGGACCGAATTGTGAGGAGCATGACAGACTTCACCTATTTATCAACAACCGCCCACCTGACAAATATCAAATATTACAAACCCATATTATTCCTTGACACTGCAGATGTCTTGGCTATTTTGAATAAGACTACACCATAGAATGGCATTCAGAAAGAGGATATATTGAAGTGACTCATCAGATATAGGAAGTGCCATACAAGTGGTGTTAAAAAAACTTCTACGCCAAGGAATGAAGTGAACTCCGACAGCAAAACACCGATAAACATGCTAGGCCATGAGCTAAACTCCTTTTGTGATAGCTGATGGAACTACATATCTATACTACGGAACAGCGCAAACATCGGCGAAGAACTTCAATCTGACCCACAGACTGAAAGTCAATGCATGCCTAGTAAAGAGCAGTTCCACGCCATACATACTGAGTTTCTTTGATTTTCGAAAAATACAACTCCCTGGTGATAAAATACAACAAAAAATGTTTGAAAGACTGACGAATCGTGAGCAGATCGAGGGCTGGGGACTAAAAGTAACACCGTCTCAGTCTGGCACTCAACCTTCCATTCTCTAAATCAAGGTCTGAAAACACCTTTTGTTAATAGTACGCTTTCAGTCAACGAACCAACAAGGTTCTTGAGTAGCTAACGGAGGTGAATTTTAAGTGAGGTCAACGTGAGTTCACAAACAGCTGACACAGGACCATTGTTATCTTTCCTTAGTGCCTAATCTGACTACGTACTACAAACAGAGTCCTGAGTTTCCCTCTTATTATGGCCAGATGTTACCAATAGTCAATATTGTATGTGGTTTATTGACTGATACCACTATGCTAAGCGACAGTTTAGTAAATTACTGTGTAAGAGTCCAGGTAAGTTTTAAAGGCAACTGCACATTCAAACTGATACATTTACTACAGTTTACATTGTGGGACAAACACTGCAGACATGCGGGAAAAAAAACCAAAACACGTGCTTGAGTACCTGTAACGAACAAACTGAACAGTGCCGCTCTTCAATGGTCGATGGTCAGTGTGTCGAACAAACATAAAAAGCAAGTAAATTTCATTCATTCAGATAGTGTGCTTATGAGCCAATTTGTGGTTTCATTTTGGGTGAGTCTTACCAGTACATAAATTCTGTCTGAAGTTAGAAAACCACAAATGATGGGAAATCGATCAGAAGTCAATAATTACGATAGTATGCCAGAAGTCCTGTGTTAACCGTAGCAGCAGATATATCTGTGTTGGCCCAGTTTCTTTTTATACTTGTTCATTGAAGAGGTTGATGCCATGGGCTGGTTATGAGTTGCAGTCACTGCCCCAGAGCTGACAGAAAAGCGGGCTCACCCTAAGTTGATGCAGTCGTCGCTTCCGGAGCTCCTTGTGATGGACTTGGAAATGACCGACTCTAGAAGCGGGATAAAGATCGCGCTTATCGTGGCCAAAGTTATTGGAGATGATGCGGATCTCTAGTATGAGGTTATTCCTTTCTCCACGGTAAGACGGCAGGAATAAATCCAGTCGACCTAATTGTTGTTCGTAGGAAACTTTGGGAAAGGCATCAAAAAGCTTACTACCCACTCTTTTGACACGCTGAAGTACAAAGACATCGCTTTGTAGCTATGAACTAGCCGCTTGAAGACTGCACTGTCTTCACCAAAACATTTGGAGGCTGTACGTATGGACCGTAACACGACGAAAGCCTTCCATGAGACTGCATCGAAACGTGAAAATGTTACTTGATCATGGCTTATTATGGCCCCTAAACCTCTCATCTCTAAAGCCTAGAGTGGTGAGTAGCTCTCAAACAGAATAATGACAATTGTGATAGCTAACTGACACTATTGCACCTTCAATAAATTTAATTTCCAAACACTGACATCTGAACCAACCTAATGCTTCAGCTTATCTACTTGAATGGTGTTCACGTCATGTCACTACTTGTGACGCTCCAGACATTTGTATTCACGTAATCACACGGTTTTTCGCGAACATTCGACAAGCCAAGATTGTTTGTCAAGGCCTTCCAGGGATTTCCAAGTGTCCTTGAGGAATGAACATTGTCGCGCTCCATGATGAATAAAAAAACCCGAGAAATCCACGCAGGCTTAACACACAAGCAAGAAAGCATATTTCCTTATTTTCGTCCTCCAACAGGTCATGGAATACAGGCATACCCACCGCGACCTACGCTGGCGATATTTCTCGACAAGAAGGTGGCATCTGATTGTCCACCGTCGGGTGTTGTGACACTACTCTAATGTGAGAAAAACACCGACCAAGCACGCAGTGCCGATCGGTGTCTTCTACTCGAAGTCGCACAGCTATGGAAAAGCGTCTGGAGGAGTTGTCATCAGAACTGACGACTCCCAGTCGTTTCTTCAATGAAAGCCAACGGTCAGCATACGTGTTCGACTTCGTTGCAGAAGTGGTAATGGTCATAACCCAAGGTATGCCCCACTTCCCACGGGCCGACCTACGCCTGGACGTCCCTTCTTTGTCCCCAAGTTTATAGACCATAATGTTTTGCTAGGTGAAAACGCTGGCGCAATACAGGGTCCAATGAAAGCGCTGGGCAGAAAAATGAATATTTCTGCCAGGCGTTTCGTACCCACCGAATGTAATATGGTGCTTAAAGACCAGCTTGCAGCAAGTGCTTCTAGTCTTATGGTAGGGATTGGGGTGTTGGCAAAACAGGTTGGTCGACTGACGAGGTTTCGGACTTTAATCCGATGAGATAGTTCAGACAGGTTCTGCTTGTCTTGAGCAACCGCCAACCACAATATGCAACTCTGGGGCAAGCTGGGTTAGTTTGGAAAACGGCTCGTGGCGAACAGACTTGAACGTCGCGCTGGTCCGTTTAGCCTCTGAGTGTTGGTCCGTGCTATGAAGGATAGCGTAGATCCCATGGCTGGGGCCCCCGGGACGAAAGGGTTCAGTGGCTGAAGGCTCACGGTGACTGAAAATTGGTCGCAGTGGCGCTGATGCATTCATTGCTTGACATCCGACGCTTGAATACCTGGATTAATTTTTACGTTCGAACTCTTTATTCTCTCATACAAGTCTATCCACTTCGATATCACTCTTTTTGACGTCCTCTGCGTACCACCATGAAGTGCGGTAACCCTAACCGATTGACAATTGTGGAAGGCCCTACACTGATTTCGATAGCTAGGAAAAATTAAGGTGCCAGGTTACCGGGATTCATCACGCTGAGTATATTTTATTTTCGAAAACCCGACGTAGCACATGAGATCAGACAAGATAAATGGGCATTTTCAGTTATTCCTAAACATTTTGACTTTTCCAGGAAGATTCTTTTTGGCTTTAGGAACCCGTTACTAAGTTTCCAAGCGATCACTCATGTTTAGTCATTATCATCTAGTGACATCTTGATATGGGATGAAGATCAACATAATTTACATGAGTTAATTAACAGACAGGTCAGTAACATTTTCTCCCAACTTCTTTGTACTACCTTACTTTCACAAGTTGAATAAGCTTCTCCAATCGACTTGTCAAACAAATCACTTAGATGGCGTTGAACTTCATTCAAAATCGCCGTCTTATTGGGTGGTTACAAAGGTAACCTTCAGCTTTGGTCTTAAATATTAGCCTGAAAACCTAACATCAGAGGGGTGGATATCCCGTGTGAAGTGATTGGTGGCATATCCCCCAAGTTTCAAGAAGCTTTAGGTTAAAATACCAGCTCTGTTTACCTAGGGGAACGTCACGCGAAATCGTCAATACCTTTTTCCGCGAATGATTTGTGAAATTCGGAGTTTAATGATAAGGAATATTAACGTTTGAGTAGTTTAGACTAACCTTGGTACCTTCAGGGCGAATATGTGCAGACAGACTCGAAATATTTGCACTACTAAGATTAGATGGTCTCAAATGTCATTCGAACCCCTCCTGGTTAGCTAGTTCACTAGTTACTAGCCGCTCCTAAGCCCAGGTAAAAAGAGAAGGTTGGGCATATGGCTAACAACCCTACCCCGTTAAACAAATCCAATCGCTAAGGAAACTTCAAAGCTCGAGGAAAGTATTAAAAATAAAAACAAAATTACTCCTCGCTGGAGTCGAAGAGACGAAATGACGCCCGTGTGTGAAAGACTTCGGGAAGCGAGTCGGTTTATGTATCTTCCCTCTCAATGAAAGCGAAAGTAAGAATGGGGACATGGAATGTCCGCACCACGTTGAACCTAGCAAGGCTGCTCAAATTGCAAAAGGGGTGAGGAGGCATAGCATAGAAGTGATGGGAATCTGTGAGGAATCTGCACATGGAATGAAAGTGGACTCTCCAAACTATCAAATGGAGAGTCGACAACTTACTCCGGTCACCTAGACAACAATCACGAGCACACTGAGTTTTGGAGTGGCTATCAGGATGTCTCCAAGATCATCGAAGTCTCTCATACAGTGGGAACCAATCTCCTCCAGGATCAAGATTATTACAACAAGATCCAACTCAAGAGGAAGGAAGGTCACGATCATCCAATGCTACGCTACTCACCTACAAATGATGCAGATGGAGAGAAGAGGGAGCAATTCTACTGACAACTGCAATCAGTAATGGACAAGACCCAACACCACTTGGCGACATAAAATTTCTAATTGGTAATATGAATGCCGAACTGCAGCCTGCAGCACAGGATAAGAACTCGCTATGGATCAAGGGGCACTCAGTGAAATGGATGAGAACGGAGAACTGTTTGCAGATTTCTGCGCATTCAACCATTTGGTGATTGGAGGCAGTGTGAACAAACACAACGATATTCACAAAGCGACTTGGGTAACACCGGACACCAAGACACACTAAAAATCAGATAGACTTCAACTCAATGTGAAGAAAGTGGAGACAGCCTACTGGACACCAGGTCAGGTCAAGGAGAGGAGCAGATGTAGGTTCACGTTACTCACTATCTAGTGCAAGGAACCTGCCTTCAAAATGAAATCGAAAGCCCTCAATTCAAGGAGGTTGGTGACAGACCGTATTTCATGTCCAACACCCAGAGCAGAAACTGAAGTGAAGGACGACCCTACAAGGGGCATCTTCACATCAGCCATCAGAACAAAATGGGAGACATTAAACAATATCCACGAGGAAACCTGGGTGGAAGAACACCAGAACTCTTTGAAGGCCGTGTGGAAGGAAACCTGCATAACCGTGTTGGGATGGAAGAAGGAAGAAGACAAGGAATGGAAGTTGCTGGACACGTGGAAGCTGATAGAGGAGTGAGAGGAAGATGCTGGTGGTGAAGTAGAAGACGAACCAGTGCAGTCCAAGGATGAACGCCGAAAAGTGGAACTGAACACAACCCGTAAAAACACCACACTAGATAAAGAATTTAAGAAGTGTGCGCGGAAAGACAAAAGACACTTCTACGACGCATTGGGAAGTGAAGCAGAACAGTCCGCAGGTAAGAGAGAGATCTGACAACACTATATCAAATAGCCTGGCTACTATCTGGGAAGGAAGAGGCCAATGCAGACGAAACCAATGAAAGATAGCGAAGCAGACATAGTTAAGGAAGAGGAGAAACAACGGAAACAGTGGGCGGACCAATTCAAAATGCTTTTGAAGCGACCACTACCACCTGCAACTCGTCCAGAAATGTAGGCAAACACGAGCCCTCCGACAAAAGCCGAGGTAAAGTTCTGAACACCACGAAGTTGCTGGAATCCGGGAGAGCAGCAGTACCAGATAGATTTCCACCAAAAGCACTGAAAACAGATACAGAGGCATCAGCAGCGAACATGCTCACAGCACTACTGCAGAGGGTTTGGAAGGAAGGAAGGAAAGGTATCTGCATATTGGAAGAGGGTGTATCTTGTTGAACTCCCAAAGCAAGGAGACATGGCCTTTTCAGGAACTGGCACCCAGCAAGAAGAACAAGATCCGGATTTTCAACACCAATGTCAAGTTAGTGCTTCTATATGGTTCAGGAACTTAGCGTGTCACGAAAAGCATTTCCAACAAACTGCGGACATCCATTAACAGCTGCCACATATGCTCACTCGATACTGAAGATCAGACGGCCAGAGTAGCAAGAGTAAGCAACAAAGAACTCTGGGCTGGCAACGAACCAACCAAGAACCTATCACCCAACTAATGTTCAGAAGAAAGTGGAAATGGATGGGGCATACTCTGAAAGGGCCGACCGAGGACACCACGCACCGGACCGCCGAGTGGAACCCAAAAGGAAATAGACGAGTTGGACTTCCGGGGTGACATGGAGGAGGCCATGTGAGGAAGAAAAGAAAGCTTGTGGGTAGTCGTGGCCCCAGGTTTTAAGGATTGCAGGGAATAGAGTGTAACGGAGATGTGCTACCGGAGCCATATGTTCCACTAAGAACCCAAGGGAAAAATAAAATATTAATATAAATATCCTTCAGAACACAATTGGCGTAGATTTTGGCAGAACGCCTTATGAAGCCTTTTATGATTCAGCCGAGAGAGTAAAACCAACCGCAGAGAATTTATTTCACCTTGAAGAGCGGAAGTTTATTGAATGACATATGATGGTGAAGACAAAGCGGATGCTAAAGTTGAACATTCTGCAGAAGTTCCAACTCACAAATTATCTCCACACTGAACAGAAAAGTTGGTGGCACTGAGCCGAAAGGATCTGATCCTCTGGATAAAGATTGTTGTGATGCATATAGATCCTTAAGTCGCTGAACGACTGAAAATTCAGCAGGTTCAAGAGAGCTGCACTCAGGGACGCTCAGGAGACCTGCTAAATGGTGCCATTGGTTCGCTGACTATCAGTTAAGCCTTTTCCTCGATTCAGCCTTACTACCAAATAACTAGCGCCCATCAAATTAAACGCTGTTAAGCCTGGTAAATACCGTGGCCAGTGGCAGAAATCGAAAAGGTGTTTCTGATCCACATGTAGGATAATACGCATCTGCCCTATTCGAAGCGTCGCTTTCATGTGTTCTTGAGCAGGTATCTAACTAACCCCAGGACAAGAGGAAACAAAATAGTGTACGGGGATAACGGAAAGCCTCCGTACGTTATTTTCACTGGTTGCACTGGGCTGCCTGACAAACTGTCACACCTTAATTTTCTGGCGGAAGTATCCAATTTTGTAGCCACCAATAGCCTACATACGTATCTAGAAGCGTATCCTGTATGTAGTAAACAGAGGCTAGCGATTGGCTTCATCTGACTCATTAATAGTTAGTACACAGTAAAGTACTTCAAGAAACTTTCTTGAGTCTCTTACTGTTTTGCCTGTATAATAAAGGACCATTCAGCTTGGTGAGTATCTAGTGTTACTTCCCGCTGATGATGTAAAGGTCCAACGTTTTTCATGTGTGCTGACCTCAAAAGCCTCTTGACCTGGTCATAGAATTAGGCGTCGCAAATCAGCGCAGTTGTGCGTTTGACTTTTACATTGCCAGTATGGGAGAAATTTCCCTTGCTCCAACATTTACCCCCAGGGCCTAAGAATCATTGTTAGAAGACCACTGAACTCATCGTCCAACTGCAGGACGACTTTCACAACAGTGGCAGCAACATGTAAAACCTTATTTCTCATCGGTGGCGAGATGTCAACCACCTAATGCTTGCGTTTCATTCCATCCAAGTTCAAGAAATATTCACATGAAGCAATCGCATGTGTGTAAAGAGATAGCTCTCTTGTGCTGAATAACAGCGCAGATATCTTTGTGGCGCTACAGAGTGGAGTGACAAATTTAGTTGTCGAACCAATGATTCTTAAAGCCGTCAGAAGAAAAGAAGTGACGTAATTACAGTTTGCAAGATCAGATGTCACGTGGACCAAGCTGGCAGGACATCTCTACCAGTTCAGGAGCGGCAGTTTCACCAGAATCCTAGTTGTGAACCAGGCCTAAGCGTCATGATAGGAAGCTAGGTTTCATTCCTTTTTTATAGAGCTTGCGTGCTACAGATTACCTGCTAAGTATGCAGTATTAAACCCCTTACTTGGCTCCGTCAGGAAAACGTTCAAAAACAACACCAGTACACAATTTGGTAGCTGTTGAGCAGATACTTCTATACTCTTGTACCGGCCCGCACTTGCATCTGCACTACATCCCGTACTTCTCGTGCACTGTTGTTGCGACTATTATCCTCCACCAGACGCCTTTCCCAACTTTCTTTTTCATCCTCCACGTAACACGTTGCAATACTTCAGCCTGGCGACACTATATTTGCTACTGTGGATCGATATGGAAGGGAATTGTCCAACAGTAATCGGCCCAACCGGCAGCTATATAGCTCTCCAAAACAAACAAAAGAAGAGCCCGCAAACAGACACACGCTGCATGAAAAATGTAACACGCAGGTAAACTGCTTTCGAAACCAAAGGAGAAGAACTTGAAAAAATGAGCAAGACCATAAGACCTGGACATGAAAGTTAAAACATGAGCTCCCAATACTAACACCATTGATGTTTGTGGAGTTAACGTTCATGTCATTCGGGTTATTCGGATTCCCCTTTGTAGTTTGTGAACTTATCTTAAGTGTTTTAATTTGGTTTGAACAAATGCGGATGAAGATTTAACTTCTCAAAAATATTCGAAAAAATATACATTTTCCTCTAGGATAAAAATGACACCAAACAACTTTAAACTAAGATTGCAGTGAAATACTTCCTATTAGATGGAATACAATAAAATCCTCGAGAGATCCTACTCTCTTCTAAAACACCAAGAAGAAAATACGAAACAGTCAACTGGTGTCTATTAGTTCACCAAAACATTGGATATTAAGTTAAAGTGTCCTATATCTAACCCCGTAGGAGCGCGGTATCTTCAGATGTCGCGTCTGTTCTTCTACAAAAAAATTCGGGATGTTGTTAACCGCTTACCTAACCACTATAAAAAGAGATATCTAGAAAACCAGAATGAACTAGCCAAGGAAAAGTTTCGTGCCACCTCACTAATTAAGGATGAATGCACCGGAACTGTGTGAGTTAAGTGTGTTTTGTGTGTTAATCGTAGTACATAGCCTTCCTAGCTCTTACTTTGAATCTCCATTGAATGTTATTTATCCTCCTGAATCCGAAAAGTGCTTATGGGGTGGAGAGGGTATTATTCAAGGTTATTGGGAGAAGAAAAATCAGAAACAGAGGTACGATAACGCACCAATGTCTTAGATAACGTTAAAGGTTCCCTAAAACGTGGCACCCTGTTCTTACGGAACAACTGTTCTATAGTGAGATTCTGGATCGTTGGATGATTATAATTGTATCAGACAGTGCTTTGAAACAAATTGAAGAGTCTGGCGGCTTTGATTCATATATACTTTCGGTTTGTACACGTTTGTATCATATTCGGTGCTTCGTAGACTCCAGAATCGAAACTTAAAAGTAGACTTGGGATGTATCTAAAGAGGGACATGTTGATCACTCTCGCAAAGGCCAAGAAGAATGGAAACATTAAGAAATCTTGGCAAAAGTTTTCAGAATTTATCATACCCGTAAGTTTCACTTCACCGTTCAAAAATAGTATTTTTGTTTTTCGTAATTTTAAATACCCTATATATTGTCATGAAGTGTTAAGTTTTTTATTATAATTGGGAGGTTGTAAAAGTGCTAATCTTGGTTTCACAATGATAGACTAAGACCACGATTGTATACCGAAGAACCTTTGAATTGGCGAATCATGTTGAACGTAACTGTTTGGTTGTAAATCTAGGGAAAGTTGGATTAGGTCGGATGAGGGATCATAGTGACCAGACCAAGACGTGATACCAGTCTATGAAGTTTTTGACTGTAAGTCTGAGCCGTACAGACTACCTGACTGGGATTCCCGAAATAATAGGAATCACTGGTTGTGGACTGTTCGTGATATGGCTGAAAATCGGTCACACTGGCGCAAATGTATCCAGTCTTCGATGCCTTCTAAAGTTTAAATGTTGTGACTAACTTTAATTTTCAAATTCATTCTGCTTCTATACTCATTATTCTTTTTCGATATCAGTCTTTCCTATCCACTTGTTCCTAATATACTACTGTTAAGTAGGGCACTAACGTGCGATGTTTTGTGTTGATTGTCTGCCTTTCTGTATAGTCGTTCTACAAGACTTAAAATTATTGAAAGGATGTCAATAAGTATAGATAAACTTATGCCCAATTCTAATAGAATCACAAATCTTACCACTAAACGATTCAGGTGCTCTCCGTGAACTCGCACAAGACCGCAGAAGCCTATTCAGACTGTATTTCGTGACGCAATAAGCCTTCTGGAATCCTTGTGTAATCAGTTCCTGAAATCCTTGATGCATCTTACCATAAATGATATATGTGTATATATTATTATTATTATTATTATTATTATTATTATTATTATTATTATTATTATTATTAGTCCCTTGGGTTCCTAGTGGAACATAGGGCTTCAGTAGCACGCCTCCAGTGACCTCTGTTCTCTGAGATCTTTTGAACCTGGTCCTACGACAGCCCACAAGCTCTCATTTCCTCTTCGCACGACCTCCTCCATGTCACCCTCGGACGTCCAACTCGTCGCTTCCCATGGGGATTCCACTCGAGGGCCTGACGCGTGATGTCCTCAGTCGGCCTTCTCAGTGCATGGCCAATCCATCTCCACTTCCTCCTGCATATTTGTTGCGTGATAGGTTCTTGGTTGGTTCGTTCCCAGAGTTCCTTGTTGCTTATTTTTTCTGGCCATCTGATCTTCAGTAGCGAGCGTAAGCAGTTGTTGATGAATGTCTGTAGTTTATTGGAAATACCTTTCGTGACGCGCCAAGTCTCTGAACCATACAAGAGCACTGACTTGACGTTGGTGTTGAGAATCCGTATCTTGTTCCACATGCTGAGTGCAGAAGATCTCCACACTGGTTTCAGGCCAATGAACGCCTGTCTTGCTTTTCCGATTCTGACTTTGACGTCCTCGTCCGTGCCGCCTGTAGTTGAAACAGTGCTTCCTAGATAGGTGAAGGAGGTTACTTCCTTCAAGTTTCTCCCGTTGACGGTGATTGGAGTTTGTTGTTGTTGGTGGTGGTGCGGTATCTTCATCACTTCTGTCTTCTCTATATTCACCTGAAGTCCCGTCTTAGCTGCCTCTTCTATCAACTTGTTAGTTTTTGCTTGCAGATCTTCAAGTTTATGTAACATTAGGCACAAGTCATCGGCGAAATCCAAGTCTTCTAGGTTCTTTTCCGTCGTCCAGTGTATCCCCCTCTTCTCGCTGCCTACTGTTTGCTGCATGATCCAGTCCACCACAATAAGGAATATCATGGGGGATAGTAGGCAACCTTGTTTCACTCCTGTCTTCACTTCAAAGGCATCACTGAGCTTCCCATTGTGGATTACTTGGCATGTGGCATCTTCATATAGTTGTTGAATGAGGCGGATAAAGGTTTGCGGTACTCCGTAGTATTGAAGCAGTTTCCAAATTACTTCTCGGTCGACGCTGTCAAAGGCCTTCTCAAAGTCGATGAAGTTGAGGTAGAGAGCTGATTGCCATTCTATGCTCTGTTCTATGATGATACGAAGCGTTGCAATTTGGTCTGCACATGATTTGTACTTCCTGAAGCCTGCCTGTTCCGGTCGCAGTTTTGAATCCAGTGCGTCTTTAAGCCTCTCTAGGATGATGCGGCTTAATATTTTACTTGGGGTGGACAGGAGAGTGATTCCGCGCCAGTTCTTGCAAGCACTGAGGTCTCCCTTCTTCGGCAGTTTGACAAGGTAACCCTTCTTCCAATCGTCAGGTACCTTCTCTTCCTTCCACACCTTCTGCAATAGTGGTGTGAGCATGTCCGCTGTTGTCTCTGCATCTGTTCTCAGTGCTTCTGGCAGGATCCCATCTGGTCCTGCTGCTTTCCCACATTTCAGTAGCTTTATGGCGTTCAGGACTTCCATTTTCGTTGGGGGATTTATGTTCACTTGTAATTCAGCGGCTGCAGGTGGTATTTCTGGACGAAGTGCAGGTGGTGGTGGTGGTGGTCGATTCAAGAGCTTCTTGAAGTGGTCGGCCCATCGTTTCCTCTGTTTCTCTTCTTTTGTAATTAAATTTCCTTCTTCATCTTTTATTGGTTTCATCTGTGTTGGTCTCTTCCCTGATAGCAACCTGGTTATTTGATACAATGTCGTCAGGTCTCTCTTACCTGCAGCCTGTTCTGCTTCACTTGCCAGTGTTTCGTAGAAGTGTCTTTTGTCTTTGCGTGCACTCTTCTTCACTTCTTTGTCCAGTGCTTTATACATTGTGCTCAGTTCCTCTTGTCGTTGAGCATCCTTGCACTGGTTTATCTTCTGCTTCACCATCCTCCTCTCCTCTATCAGCTTCCAGGTATCCGTCGAGATCCATTCCTTGTCTTCTTTCTTCTTCCTTCCTAATACTGTTGTGCAGGTTTCTTTCCACATAGCTTTCAAAGACTTCCAGTGTTCTTCCACACAGGTTTCTTCAGGGATGTTCCTCGATGTCTCCCATTTTGTCTTGATGGCTGCCTTGAAGATCTCCTTTGTAGTTTCATCCTTCAGTTTCCGAGTGTTGTACTTGAATTGAGGTCTATCACCAGCTTCCTTGAAGGCTTTTAACTTGATTTGGAAGGTTCCTTGCACTAGATAGTGGTCTGAACCTACATCTGCTCCTCTTCTTGACCTTGTGTTAAGTAGACTGCGTCTCCATTTTCTTGAGATTGAGATAAAGTCGATTTGATTTTTAGTGTGTCTGGTGAAATCCATGTCACTTTGTGGATATCTTTGTGCCTGAACACACTGCCTCCAATCACCAAATCGTTGAATGCGCAGAATTCTGCAAACAGTTCTCCATTCTCATTCATTTCACCTAGCGCCTCTCGACCCATGGTTGATTCTCTTCCTGTGTTGTCCCCTCCCAGTTTGGCATTCATGTCGCCCATTAGAATTTTGATATCGCCAACTGACGTCTTGTCCAGTGTTGATTGAAGTTGTCTGTAGAAATCCTCCTTTTTCTCTTGCTCTGCATTATTTGTAGGTGCATAACATTGTATGATTGTGACCTTTCTTCCTTTTGAGTTGAATCTTGCTGTCATGATCCTGGAGGAGATTGGTTCCCACTGCATGAGAGCCTTCGATGCTCTTGAGGACATCATGATAGCCACTCGACTCAGTGTGCTCGTGGTTGTCGTCTGGGTGACAATGTCAGAGTAGATTATTGATTCTCCAGTTGACAGTTTGGAGAGTCCACTCCCATTCCATCTGCTTTCGCAAATCCCAAGCACTTCGATGTTATACCTTCTCATCTCCTTTGCAATCTGGGCTGCCTTACTGGGTTCAAACATCTTTCGGACATTCCATGTCCCCACGTTTACTTTCGCTTTCATCGAGAGAAGACACATCGGCCAATTGGCTTCCCGAAGTCAGGCTTTCACCAACTGGCGTCATTTCGCCTCTCCGATTCCAGCGGGGAATAAGTTTGTTTTCATTTTTTATATTTTGTTTGTGCTTTGAAGTTTCTTTAGCGGTTAGATTTGTTTTACGGGGTAGGGTTGCTAGCCCTATGCCCAACCTTCGCTCTTTACCCGGGCTTAGGACCGGCTAGTAACTAGTAAACTAGTTAACCAGGCGAGGTTTATGTGTATATACGTAACAATTTATTATCATACAAAGACGGTAAAGCAAGTGTACCTAGAAATGGGCCACACATGAAAATGAAAACGACGAAACGAAACACACTCGGCCACCTTGTGCATGTCCTTGCAGTAAGCAATGAACCGCACTTGTGTGAGGGGTAGTGATACTATTTCGTTGCCCACACCTCGGTAGATGGGATGGCGCTCGAACCCGTGACCCAATGGTTAATAGTCATCTCCCCAAACCACCGAGCCACAGCATTGAAGACATAAAGCGAAGGCATGTAGATAAATGAAAGAGAAAAACACATTAAGAGAATGATTAGGAAGGCAGTCCAGTATGATGCATTCAATACAAAGCATTCATTACTTTTCAGTGGCAGAAGAAAGAAGGAAACTACAGCCTGAATGCTACTGGTTTCGATTCTGAGACGTATCTGACAACCTCTCAATCCACTAAGTTGTGTGATCTCTCGGACCCCACCCAGGGAGTCGGGATGCCCAACAAGTACTAACCCAATACAAGAATCCTTCATCTTATACACTGAACACGTCATACACTGACCACCCTCCTGCTTCCATCCAGTCCCATGGCTAGCAAACAATGGACGGTATGCAAGCCGTTGGAACGACATGCTTAATACATGTTCGAACCACCGAAGTTGGTGTTTCCAGATGAATTTACTCATTGAAGGATGACCTCCATCATGCCCAAACACACTGTTGTACCTCATAACTACTTACACGGTGTTGTCACCTGATACGGGCAGTCCTGGGGAGACAAGGTTAATTGAACAGAGTCGTCGCACATCAGCTCGGAAAGGCCAGGTTTTACAGGAGTAGTATAAAACTGCTCACACCGAAGCGTTGTAAACCTGACGTTTTACCGTCAGACTAACGTCGCGACAGCGCTGAAGGTGGCTCAGATTGGCGTATGCCACTCTGACTTTCGATATGCGGTTGGAAACCTCACTACTCACACAACCACCGAGACACAAGAACTTTCCAGCTACCTCCAACGGCTCACCACTGAGGATGAGTTCAGATACAGGTTCCTGCCACTCTTTCAAAACTACTTTGAACTTCGATGGTGCAAAGCATGTACTATACTTACGAAGCCTAGTCGCTAACTGATTAAGTTGGATTTGAGTAGTCTCTGTGTTATCGCACAGTAAGACAATATCATTCGCATATTCAAGGTCGAATAGCCGTTCTCCATGTAGTAGATCTACATGACCACCACTCACCTCCTTCAGAGGTGTCTCAAGAATGTCGTCGATAGGAAAATTAAAGAGGAGTGGAGAAGTCGGGGGACCCTGCCCAACCCATTTTTGGTTTGAAATAACGGAGATAGGTGGTTATTTACCCTGATTCTCTCTGAGGTGTTTTTATATAGGGCTTTCAGGGTGCTAATAAATTTCTCAGGGACGCACCTCTGTAACAGACAGTTCCAGAGCGAAGCTCTATCCAACGAATTGAGGGCATCCCTAATGTCAAAAAACAACGATTGTTGACCTCCGGTATGTTTGGTGACGTTCAGGCATGTGGTGGATGTTAAATATACGGTCAGTGCATCCACAACCTGAACGAAACCCAACCTGCACCTCGCGAATCATCTTCACATGCGTTTTGCAAAGCCTGCGAAGTATGATAGCAGCAAATATTCCCAATGTGACTGGTAACAGATTAATACCCCGATGTCACATACAATACGTAGACTCTTAAAGATAGGCACAATGATGGAGCATTCTCAACGTACCATACCTTCTCAAACAGTCCAGCCAGTTCCCTGAATAAAGTCGTTTTTCCATCCTTAAAAAGAGCCAGGGTTAATTAAGTTGTTTGGGCGGGGTGCCTTGTGGCGTTTCGAAACTTGAAGTTCCCTATGAACCTCTCCTGACCATAGAGCACAATACCTTGAAACTGAAGATGCTGGGTCAGTGGACCAGCTAACTGCTTCCCAAAGCACTCCACCCAGAGTTCCTAGCATCTTTGAAGATTGTTTGTCGGCATACTACCTATCTCATAGACTGTCTCACTGACACCAGACTTCGTTCTGCCAGTGACTCGGATGAGCTGGAACAGCTTACGACTTATCAGGCGCAACTCCCCCTTCCATCTCACTCGCGCATCCTGACAACCAAGCCTCGTAGCCCTTGAGTAAGCATTGTTGTCTTTCGCGTAAGATAATTGCACAGACCGTTCTACTCGCTTTCTGCCGGAATGGCTCAACAAGCGTCAAAAAGTTGCGGGGAGCTCGTAGGGACCCAGTGTTTGGAACACATGGAATATTATATTATCGATACTATGTCAACCGTAATGCATACATTCAGTTTTATTGACAATTCTGTGTGAGTTGCAAACGCATTAAGAAACCTGATGCCTACGTTCACCAAATTAACTTTAGTGAACGATCATTATTATTATGACAGCATTTCATACCATAGGTGTAAAAGTACGTTTTTAAGTATCCTCCTCAGTTGATAAGCGAAAGCATCATGTCTACCGTTGGTAGTTAAATCAACGTGCTTCGTGCACCAATCATTATTCTTTTTTTTGTTCATCTGACTTTGCACTTTAACCAGTCAAATTTAGGAATCGATTTATTTTATTTGGCAATTTGTAGATTAACTTGTAATCACCAGTCATTTTTATACCATAAATAACAAAGTGGATAACATATATTTTTTATCACGTTTACTGTTATCACAAATCACTTTGAATATCTGTTTGATCAGCGTTGTTGCCTATTCACATAGAAATGGAGATTGATTAAAACGGTAAAACATATCACTGGATAGTTTTTGCCCCATAAGTACTCTGACTTATAATTATAAATGCCGTGGTTTTCGGCAATCGTAGGATAGTATTGTTAACATTGATAATTACACACACTAAAAATAAGATTTCGGGAGTCAGTTGTATCCTTTTAGCGGTCTTAATAGTAAGAAGAATACATTTGTCTGATGGGAAACTAATTAGGATAATTATGAATAAAAAATGTGATCATTTGTACGTTAGGTAAGTTCATTGGAGATTTTCAACAAACATGAAGGTGATAATTCACTACAAGTCAGTACCATTCAAATAGCCTTTAAAAATTGGTCTGCTTTACTCCATCTTAGTACTCTTGAGTCGCATTTACCTACGTTTTATATCTTATTTGAGTCTGTGACCTTCATACTTCAGTGCAAGTTTGTTAATATTCCAACTGACTAACCTGATATTTAGACTAATATTGCAAACTTCCTATATTGAATGACATCCATCCGTACAGTGTCACTGGCCATATATATATATATATATATATATATATATATATATATATATATATAATGCTGATTCATTTAGGAATTCACAGTTGGCAAGGATCTCAGGTCCTAAAAAAATAAGTTTGTACGTAGTTTTGATTTGTTCTATGGAAACTAACATTACTAACTGGATACTCACGTCGGTGCAATTTTATGCCCACTGAATCAATACCCTTGTGGTTTATGGTTAATAGTGTTGAAAACGTGTTCATTTATGCTTAACTGTAAAGTTTCATTATTCAATTACTATACCGTCGTTTGGATAAGTGTAAAGTTTTATTGTTGTTCATTCTGTTTAATATTCATCTTTTCTTGTCCATTTTAAACATTTTAGTTTTAGTGTAAAGTAATGCAGTGTAAAATATATTCTTTGAACTATGTTCTCCTGCAACTTACTATTAAAAAAAATGGTGTTTAAAAGAATCTTACAAGACACATAAAATTATTGTATCACTATGAACAAAGTATAAAAATCTTTGAAATCAGTGAGTTTCTCATGAACTTTCGAATTAAATGCCAATTTATTGCTTACTAGTGGATGACTTTGTGTTAGACATCCCGACGTTTTTGTGAGAAAGTGGGAACTCTCATGTTAGTAGAAATACTCGTTGGTCGTTTAGTGGTTGACATGTATTAGTCACCGACAGCAGTCGAAGTGTAACCCATCAGATTCCGATCTAGTGATCGCTCATCGTCAGACGGGATGATGTTCGGTTTGATCTTTCACGTGTTCGTAAGTGCATGCAGCCGAAGAGCCCTGATTTAGGGCGAAATAGTTGTCCACTTCCTTTTGGTTTTTGAGCTAATTTCGACTCGTGTTTAGAAATTCTGTAGACAAATGGCAGTCTTTTTTCAAGGTTGGTAATTTTTATCCATCTGTTTCATATGCCCCTTCAGCTCAATAATTGCCTACAAGTCTATATAAAAGACAATAAACTACACCAATTGTGTCACGGTTGTAATGCTGTCTCGGTGGCTGGTGTATAGTTCTAACCCCTGACCCATTAGTCAAAAGTATATTATCTAATCTAAATGAGCTACAGTTCCGTATATCATCGCCGATATACACTGGTCGATTTTTGTGAAAAATCTTTTAGTATTGCAGCAAGTTACATGAGTGTGCAATGACCAATTCGTACTCTGTTACTAGTTGAATCAGTTAGTCAAAAAAGGGTATACTTAAAGCTGGCACTGGTCGGCGTGAACTTCAATCTCAGAAGAAACAAGTTGCAAGCATGTTCCACTAATGAGTGGTAACAAAGTCTGGACTTATGTTAATGATTTCTATGTTATTCTACCTATTAATACCGATGTGTACTTTTCATTTCTGTGTTAATTAAAAGCCATTATGTGCCTACCCATTAATCAGTGTTGATGATCTCCTGCCTTCTGTCATACCCATTTCTTTATCTCATATTTAGCTTGAAGAAGCCGAATGGATTGGTCTTACACTAGAAGAGGCTGTTAAGAAACAAATGAAAATAGAAGATGAAATAGCCAAAAGTCAAATAAAACCACTGAAATTTACTCTAGCAGAAAAGTTGATTGATGATTTGCAAAACTCCATTGGAGAAAAAGGTTAGATGCAGTTACCTGATATATATATATATATATATATATATATATATATATATATATATATATATATATATATATATAACATTCTCTTATTACATTAGGATCATTTTCATCTCCCTTACCATGAGTGAACTTAGTGTGATAATATGACTACCAATGACGTCACTAATTCTGATCTTCTAGTCTTCTTTCTTCATATCTCTGATTATTTCCCGGTCATGCATTATTACGAAAATAAGCATCACCAAAATATTTTGACGAGGTAAATAATAAATCCCAACCTGGCATAAGTTTCTACAGTTGGCTGTGAGGCATGCTTGCGTGAAGGCTTATGATACTATCCGGTTGCCAAGGCCAAAGTAGGTGGAGCGGGACTGGAACCCGAGACCCTTTGGTTAATTATCCAGAGCGTTTTAAAACCGGAATTTGTAAAACGTAATGTATCTGTCAAGCACTAAAAGAATATTGTTCACTCAGAGCAGTTGAATCCTTGGAATCACAAAAATGTAATGTTACTTCGACTGTATTTCTGTCAGTCATCTTGCCAGGAATAGAATGCAAGTAAAAAGGTCGTTGAAACAGTGGGTTGTCAGTCAGCCCCCCCTATTCATTGTACCAAAAATTAAAGCACATGCATTCCAAACTCAAAGAATCGCGTTATCATTTTCAGTATGTTTAAAAAAGCGTCTTGACCGCGTCTTCATTTGATTAGAATAAACTGTTTTCATGTTCAAAATGGACAGAGATATCTTCAAATTACATTGTTATCCTTTGAATTTCAGGAGCAGATACCCCTCTGATGATCCTAAGGAAAAGAGTATTGGAACCAGTGAACGTTCATTCATGATGAGCTCAGCTTTTGATCATTAGTTAGAATAATCACTCTTCTCGAGTCCATCAAGCCATTTGTATTATGTGCGATTTTGCCAAGTGGTATATGAAACTATACTGAGCTTGGGACTGACATTGAAGTCAAATAAATTCTTAGCTCGAGGAAAATAGCTTGTTTAACTCTGATGACGGTACTGTATCTTAGTAGCTAAAGTTGAGCGAAAGTTCATTAATTACGCCCTTCCTGGTGCCAAACGCTCAGCTTTAGTTGGCAAACCGTAGGAATTTAGCAACCTTCTTCGTCACATTAGTTCCTCTGTAGTTGTCGGAAAACAAGTACTTAAGTAAGTCTGATTGTCATATTCAGTATAATGTAGTTGTTTGTCTCAGAGTAATGCCTGACCGTTGTTTGACGCTGTGTGCCACTTTTTTCTTCCGTGATGACTTTTCATTTCAAATTAAAGTAGAACGTCTGTAATTATTATTGAATGCCAAATTACTGTAGACTTTGCCGACTTAGGGCTTGCTGAGGGCCCGTTAAACTTCTCTTTATCTTGTTCTCATCTTTTCAACTGAGTTCTTCATTTTAGTAACATTTTCTGTACTTCCTAGCTTTTGTCACTCATGTTCCAGATTTAGCTGAGGTAATCACACGAAAATCACCCTGACTAACCAATTTCGATGAAAGTTTGACACGAGACTGAGTTGATGAAACAGCTAATTTCAAGCCCGAATGAATGTACTAACTGGTTCATTACCCTTTTTAATTTCATGGAATACTGATAAACTTATCGACACTCAAAACTTCTTAGTGTTTGAACTAAACGCGATATTTGTTCCATACCAGTAGAGATTCCCTATGGCAGTATTTATAAATAGAATAGTTGCAAAAAAGTATACAGTACTACTGAAAGCTTCCTAACTGAATTCACACATTCATGTGAAGGTTTATGAAAGTTATCGTTTAGTATGAAGGTTACCAGTGGTGTCTGCCTGAGATATCCACTTTGTCATTCTATTATAGTTGTGTCGTTAATGAGCTAGTGAAAATAACTTTTACCCTTGATTACTCGTTTCCTTGAGGCTTTTGATCGGTCTAGAGTATACGGACGACATATTTCTATCTGATAATGTCTGGGAAAATGCAGGGTTCGGTGGAAAACTACAGCGATAACCTTAGTAAGTTTGTAACATGGTTTCTACGCGTCAAATGTGAGTAAAGTGATTAAAGCAGCCACTCACTTCAGTCTCAGTGTTTGCAGCTGATGAGCGCCAGTTTGGTTGCAAAAGATTCATTCTTGATATACCTGTAATAACCATCTGTTGCACTGACAAAATATTCTACTGTTCATCAAAAGGCTAGCATCCTTTTCTGCAGTCCATTCTTTACTAAGTTATGACCGTGCAACATAATTATTAGGGGTGGATATCGCAAGATATTTGCTGGCACATTGCACAGTAGTTTTTTTCGGAGCATCGCTAGTGTGTGACAGTGCAACTCATCGAGTAATATTAAGGTTATATACATAGTGTTTGTCAAGGGAAGATTTTAAAGCTACATCAGGAAAATACCGAACCAATGCTTTTCATGACGCATGGTGTCCACTGCAACAAAAGTGAAGGCATATGAAGTCACTGAGTGTAAATTTGAATTATAAAAGAGCAAGCTACGTAACTGAGATTTTAAGAATCAATGGTCGAAAAACATGTATGACTTGACTGAAAATCTACCTAGATGACGCATATGTATGCATACTTTATCATCCTCCTATTATTGTGCTATTAATTTTCTTTGTTTATAACACTCCATCACTTCTTATTCTTACTTTTCCGTGTTGCGATGAGTTATCGCAAACGGGGTCACGTAATTGTGTGCAGGATGCTATCAGTTCAGTCATGAATATTTATTACAAATAAATTTAAAATGAATGTTCACACTCAATGATGAAGTTTTTGGGTATAAATATTCATTTTATTTTTGGTAAACTGGTTCACTCCACAATACACAAGCTCTTCATGAAATTTCAACGTAAACTTAGTTCAAACGTGTCTTATTAGAATATCGTTACTCACCATCATATTCCCTTAAATTAATGAGTAACACTGGTTATATATATATATATATATATATATATATATATATATATATATATATATATATATATATATATATATATATATATATATATATATAGTTCTGGATACAGAAACGTAGATCAGAAGTTAACGCTTAATTGTCCATCTCGTTTTTTACCGCCCTCCCTTAGATTATAATATGGTGAGATGATATTTAGGAATTCTCATGCATATATCACCAGAACCTAAAGGG
This sequence comes from Heterobilharzia americana, assembly GCA_944470555.2. Lineage (NCBI taxonomy): Eukaryota > Metazoa > Platyhelminthes > Trematoda > Strigeidida > Schistosomatidae > Heterobilharzia > Heterobilharzia americana. Next base: position 43,371,442 of record OX104129.1, on the reverse strand, counting down.
TCATAGCTGATATCCAGAATAGCTCAGCTTGACGGTGTCCAGCTACGGTACTAGACAATGTGAACCAGAACTCTCTCAAGAGGATGATATTCACCGAATTTCAGTGTTTTTCTTTTGTCAGTTCTGTTGAAAATGATACCCATGTCAGTCAGCTGTTTTAACCATTCAACTCTAAATATATCTATTCTTATGGGTGAGCAACGTGATTGTATGAATCAAGGGATAAATTTTGGTCAATTACAATGAATAAGCAATACCTATTTCATTATTTACTTTAGATAAAAAAGCGGAAAAATCATCTGGCTATCTATCTTATATCTTCGGTCAACAGAAGTCTAGCAATGAACGTATATAATATTCCTCTCTCTGTTTCATGAGTTAAATTTAACATAAAAGCACTTTTATTTTTATCATTTAAATATATGCTATGTACAGTCATTGGGATAATAAAAATGAACCCTACAGGTTTTCGTTCTTCACTAACTTTTTTATCTATTCTACAAACATTTAATCATCAGTTTAGGTAATGCCATCAAAGCCACTTATTAAGTAAGGCTTGAAAATATTTTTACCTACCGTATAGTAGCAAAATGATTATGCCTAATTCTATAATCTCATTAGATAAAAGTGCGTAAAAGCTTTTCCCCTTTATAACAAGATCACTTGAAATATTTTAGTCACGCTTCTCAGTGCATCGTACTCAAATTGCCAGGCTTCATTCTGGTCTGTCTCTCCATCAGTCTGCTTTACTCTAAAAGCATATCTTAATTTGAGTAGAATTCAAATCCAGTAGTCTTATAATTTGTGGTATGATAGTGACATTTTCATAATTGTGAAAGTTTGAATTTACTTAGGAAAATCGCCTGTAAGGTGTTATAATCTTTGCAGACTATCTTTATCTTCTGATAGCGGTAGGTTTTTCAACAAATACTGGGTACATGTGTCGTTGGAATTATGAAGACTGAAGCTTCAAATTAAAATCCTTGACTACTTATTCTCTGAAAGTAGATAACAGTCATTACTCATGGAAGACACAAAAACGCTTCTGCTTTTAAATGGTAGTGGGTTGTAAATACATTATTAGACTACGATTTCTTCTGCTTATGAAAGTGTGTACAAGTAGTATATGGCCCGGTGTCATCCTCAGAAATGACAAGAGTTGACATTCGATTTCCTGAAGGAAGGAACAAGAGGGTTATTTGAAGGAACCAAAGATGGCAACCAAGAGAAGCTGAAGGAGAGGAAAACATTAAGCTGATGTTATTTGTACGATTATGGTTAAATACTAACTCGTAATGTTTTATCAATACTGGATATAGTTTGCGCAGCAAACCATTTTACCTATCCCAGTAGTGTTTTTCTCTGCAATTGATGTCGCTGCTCGTGAACTAGATGAAGGTGTTAAGACTTCAGGCGTCGGATGATGGAAGAGTTAAGGGTTTCTGAGGGACTGAAGTTTGTGGATATCCAGCAAAAGGATAAAAGTAGTGGTGATATGTGTGTTGATGAGATGTCACTCAAAGGCAGATTATGACTAGAAGGAAGCATGGTAAATGTTGATAGAATGCTTCGTGGTTTAGATTCAGAGCTCTGAAGGTAGACAGAAAACCATGTAGTGACTTCGGAATATGATACTCATCCGGGATTGAGACCTATCGGAATTCGCACTACCCATTCTATACCGATTAACGCAAGTCCCAGTTTGTGTAGGGTGTTTTGATTAATATTTTCTAAAGCTACTACAATCAGTGAACATAACTTAGCCAATGGATATTGAGGAAACAGCAAAAGTTATCAAACAAGTAGTGAACGCAACCCTGGCATTTGTGTAAAAATAGTAATGAGAGGGATGTCACTTGGCAAAAACAGAAGACCTGTAACAAAGTAGGTGCCAACTTTTTAATCGCTAGCAAGGAAGATGATTTATTTGTGTAATGGAGAACTGGATATAAGTGAAGAGGTCATTGTTGAAGGTGAAATATCTTGTTACTTTGACATGTTGATGCAAGAGCAGCGGTCTACTGGCAGATACAAAATTAACCTAGCACGAAAAAACGTCGTTTTAGCCTACCATGCTTCACAACAGTGCAAAAAGAGTGAATGGGTAGAGAAAGACCGATATCAAGTAGACAAAGGTGTATGAAAGAAGAAAACTTCCGAAAACCAAGGTTAGTGAAAGTGTTCAAACTTTGGAGGACATCAGAGAATGAATATATCTGCACTATTGTGACCGATTTTCAGCCTTATTGCTAAGGGTCTCCAACCATTACTTCCTATCTTCTTAAGGGCCCCTATTAGCCAGTCTACAAGTCTTAGACCAGTAGTCAGAGACTCTGTAGTGCACCTTCCTGGCACCAAAATGTAACTAAGGCTAAAATAAGTAGTTTAAATTAAATTAACTAAATAAATCTCTAGCTTGCCTCCGGATGCTTAGGGTGTTTTAAGTTTTGTTTTAACGAGCATGCATCCGAGCAGGCTTGGACGCCATTTTCGCGCTCCATTGTGCTGGTCACCACGCACGTACTCCGAGTCCCTAGTTCAGCCTTACAAGCCAGATAAGTTGATTAAACTTTTCCCTCATTCATTATTATTACATTTACCTTAAATACATTGCGTATCAGTTCTTTTGATTTGTGTTTTGTTATCAGTACTTACACGTTAGGTAAAGTACTGGTTAAGCAGGTACTAGAGCACATCAAGTTAAGTAGGGTTGATCAAACGTTACGGAATTGTAACACGCATCCCTACAAAATTGGTGAGCCCGAGTATCACTTCTTACTTCGTCTAGTACCTTTGTTCTCTTGCATTGATTTGTCTGGCCTATTTTTGTTTTTGGCACGGTCTAGCGTTTTTTTATTTTTATTATTGCACTCCTCATTGGTTATTTCTGCATTGTAATTTTTTTTATTATCACCATCGCGCCTCGTTTATTCCCTGATCAATGCCGGATAACGACTCGACTGCGCAGATGGCCGTAACCCTCCAGCTTCCCACCTTCTGGGCCCACAGACCATCTGCGTGGTTCTCCCATGTTGAAGCTCAGTTTGCCTTGAGACACATTCAATCACAAGACTGTCACCTATTCATAAGTACTATGCATACTCAGCAAACAGTAGGAGAAGATTTCTCAAAGTCGGGATAAAAGTCGATACCAAAAATGGGAGAGTGGCAATGAAGTGTGGTTCGTTTGGAATGATTGTAAACAGTAAGGTAGTAACCGATGAAGAAACACCAGTTATTAGCAAGATGGCTGTTGTGATAAGGTAAGATACGAAATCTTGTAAAGGAATTGCAATATGACGACTTTTCCAACGGTTCGAGCTCTGACGCATTAGAAAGCAGAAGTAAAAGAACAGGCAAAGATGTTAAATGGAGTGGTAATTGAAGAAACTGACAGTCCATAGGGTCGACCATTCTCTTAACAGAAACATCCAGTGAGAGATACGAATTTGGTGTTTGTTTTTAAGAACTAAGTTGTAATGCTGACTGTAGTAGGTGCGATAAAACACTTCTAGAAGACCAAACGGTTTTCGGCTTAGGATATGGCTGTTGGCAACTACTAATAAAGGTCATTCACGAGGCAGGATTCACCCACGGGTCAGGAATAATATTTGTCAAGACAAATGCTGTTTGAACTTGTGGATGCAAAATTCATATCTCAAAAATGATTGGCATTATTATTGAAAGATTTTAAGGATTAGAATATATACGGCTATGGTGTGGTTGCGTTTAGTCTAGCCCGTAGAAACAGTTCATTTGGTGGCTGTTCATGACATTAATTTTATGGTAATTTTACTGAACTGATATCAGTTATAGAATCACTGGACAGCTGTTTCATCCCAGTTCTATGCTCCTGAATAGAATAAATCCGTGAGAAGAAATGCCGAAGAATTTAAATGATCATGGTGCTATGTTGTGAATTAAAAGATATAGGAAAGTCTGGAACGCTGGACTTCAATGTCAGAACGGTAACGAACGCATTGGGTTCGATCTGTCTTGGGGTTTTCAGTGAGCACTACTGAGGAGTCTGAAACTGGGACAAAACACTGCTCCTAAGTTCTCACTTATTTTCCAACTGATGTTAGTCTGTGAACAAAACCTTTAAACCAAAAAAGTGCTTAAAAGCTGTTGAAAACTCATTGGAATATCTAGACCGTATGTTAATGGAATGAAATCTCACGTAGTCCAGATGTTTTTTGTTGAATTTTAAGGAGAGAAATAAAGGCCTCTTGACAACAATTTTCCCTAAGATACTTATGGATAATTACTCACAAAATTCTCATGCTAAATCAGAATGTATCATTATAATGACAGAATAGTGTCTGAGATTTCTTCTGAGTCTTGTTTATATTTGTGACTTTGTCTCAATCAAAATATTTTGTAGAAGATTATTTGAATAGAATAAGTATGTAAAGTTTGATGGAATTTTAAAAGAAACTAACCGCACACAACTTCAAATGTGGCTTTTTTGCTTTCTATGCAGACTGATGGATGGAAACAGAATCGTCCAGGCGAGACAGTGTGCTGATTTTTTATATTTATTTCTCCTATAATGTAAAATTGACTTTATACTGCATCATCCTGGAAAGACTAAAAAATGCGCTGGACTCAAAATTACGACCGGAACAGGCTGGTTGGATTCAGGAAGAACAAATCATGTGCGCACCAAATTGCAATGCTTCGCATCATCATAAAACAGAGTATAGAATGGCAGTCAACCCTCTACCTCAACTTCATCCACTTTGGAAAGGCTTTGGACAGCGTCGACAACTATATGAAGATGCCACATGCCAAGTGATTCACAGTGGGAAGCTCAGTGATGCCTTTGAAGTGAAGATAGGAGGAAGACAAGGCTGCTGTCTACTATCACCCATGATATTCCTGATTGTGGTGGACTGGATCATGTAACAAACTCTGAGGAGCGAGAAGAGGGGGATACGCTGGACCGGGGAAAAGATCCTAGAAGATTTGGATTTCGCCGATGACTTATGCCTAATGTCACATAAACTTGAAGATCTACAGGCAAAAACTAACAGGTTTACAGAAGAGGCAGCGAAGGAAGAGGGGACTTCCTTCAAGTGAACGTAGAGAAGACGGAAGCGATGAAGATACCCAACCAACAACAACAAACACCAATCACCATCAACAGGAGAAACTTAAAGGAAGTAGCCTCCCTCACCTATCTAGGAAGCACTGCTTCAACTACAGGCAACACAGACGAGGACGTCAAAGCCAGCCAGGATCGCAAAAGCATTAGCCTGAAACCAGTGTGGAGATCTTCTGCATTCAGCATGTGGAAGAAGATCCAGGTTTTCAACACCAACCTCAAGTCAGTGCTGCTATATGGTTTAGACTTAGTGCGTTACGGAAAGCATTTCCAATAAACTACAGATATTCATCAACAACTGCCGCCTACACTGGCTCGATACTGAAGATCAGATGGCCAGAAAGAATAAGAAACAAGAAACGCTGGCTGGCGACGAACCAACCAAGAACCCATCATCCAAAAAATATGCAGAAGGAAGTGGAGATGGATTGGGCATGCACTGAGAAGACCCAGTGGGGACATCATGCGCCAGGTCCTCGAGTGGAACTCAGATGGGAAGCGACGAATTGAGCGTCCGAGGGTGATATGGAGAAGATCATATGAATAATTGAGAGCTTCTGGGTAGTCGTGCAGAGAACAGAGTGGAATGGAGACATGCTACTGATTCCCTATATTCCACTAGGAACCCAAGAGATAAATAATAATCATAATAAATGTATATCAATGGCCCTGGCCATTTCCGGGCCTACTAGATTTAAATTCTACTGATTTTCCATCTCTTCAGACAACCTGATACCTACACGCTGTTCCACTTGTTTTTTCCTGAAACTTCGAAGCAAAGTGATTAGTTGAAGAAAGCCTTAATGGTTTATGGCCACTTGCGAAGAATTTGGTAATCGTATTCCACACTATAACACTCTGTGGTTCGATAAACGTCTTTAAATGAAAATATTAAGCGTTTACCGAATTAAGCTGTATTTTAATTGTTATATTTACTCAACTCAGAATATTAATCTTTCCTTCTCATATCACTGTTAGTGAAATATGAAATATTGATGTGATGTACTTTTCGTTAAATTCTACGCTGATTTTATCTAGAATCCTATCAGTAGGGAATTTACCTGAATAGTACATTATTAAATCACATGCTAACTTATTTTACCATAAGTCTATTGATTGTTATTATTGATCGATTAGTTTGAAGTAATATTACCACTGAAGGCTGGTGCAGTCTTATGTCATCACCGATATCTAAGGGTAGCGCCCCTAAAGGTGAAAACTCACCTAAAGATAAATTTAAAGATGTTGAAGAACCATCTGTATTCCAAACGCCGCCACCACCCCCTCCAGATCCACCTAAATGCCCACTTTTATCACGTTTACGAAGACAAGTATGGTATCCATATGCTAATCGCATAACATTTGAACATCGCGAATGGTTTTGGTCGCCGTATTGTCCATTGATAACAAGTCGGGGTGATATTTTTGTTAGCGATCCACCACAACGATGAATATTACGTTACTGTTTTGATCCTATTCACTCAAAAGTTACGCAGTATACCCCACCAATTATTAGAAAAGGGGAGCCAAGAATTATTACAGAGATTCCAAGAACTGGACGGATAGCTTGTTTGTCAACATGTCCAAAGGCTAAGAAAGCAGCTTTAATCTTGTACGACCCGGAAACACTGAAGGAAGAAAACAGAACTGACTTCAAATATGAAGTTCTCCCCTCATCTTTGTTATCAATACAAAATGAAGTGGGACAACCAAATGAATATAAACTTGAAGATGATAGTACGCCAACTGGAATGTATTCAAATATGGATCTCTTATTTATTTTATTTCAACCTATTCAAAAATTACGCGTTTTGAACCCGACAACACTAAAACCCATTGATTTTCGTTTAGAAAATGCTTTTGCTGATGAAAGCACATGTATACACTTAGCAACTTCAGGTGGATATGCAGCAAGTGAAAATTCACTGTTCGTAGCTGCAACAAGACCACCAACAGTACAAATATTTTCGATCCATAGACAGCGTATTCTGTCTCAAACGGATCGTATCAATATAAAATGGTATTCAGGATTCGGCTTAGATCGTTTATCGATTGGAGAGCCATATGGAATTCAAATTGACTCTCTGGGATTATTAGTTGTTTCTGATTCTCGTGGTGGATATATGAGAGTTTATAATACTTTTACAAATAAGAATTTACCTAGGTCATGGAATCCTTCACTACCTCATGATGAAACATGCTTTCTAGGTTCGAACTATTAGACCGGGACATTTCAGTCTGGGTAAAAATGGCACAGCATGTATTGTTGACAGATGGTCAAAAAAATTAGCTATCACTGCAGACAGAACAATATTTAGGTGGTATGAGGAAACACTATTAGCATTAGATGATGCCTTACTTCTACGTCCAGTTGTTGACCATTTGATGCCAATAAATGGTCTACCAGCTCTTCCAATGTTAGCTGATGAAACATGTGACGTTAAAAGAAGCTCAAGTCAAGCATCTCTTCCAATTCCAGATGATATCCTACTACCTGGATGGATAGTTAAACAATATCAAAGAGACGATTTGCCGGCTAATCCACCATCTCCAAAATCACCACCTAAATCGAAAAAATCATCGAAAAATAGAAGTCCTAAATCCAGTTCAGGGAAAAGTAAAAAGAAATAATGGTTTGAAAGCAAAGTAAAAAGAACATGAATGTAATGTATACTTTTTCTTAGAAGCTATTAACCCCAACACAGTAAAACAAAAGCCATGACATTTTGTGATTTTATACTCATCACTGCTCATTTAATATGCTCTTGTCAGCAATGCTTAATGTATTCAGGGGAACAAAAAATTAGCCAGTTGCGTCCGATACAAAATTTGAGATAAATATTAGATCATTCTTCACCAAGTACACAGACAGAACACGTCAACTTTTAACATATTGCCAGTTTGCTTCTCTTAAAGAGAAATATTTACTTTTCAGATAAAGTTCCTAGAACTAAAATTATGACAGTTCTATGAAAAAAACGTGGTTGTGAAAACTAAATACCCTGTCTTTTTGTTACGCGAGTATAGAGAAAAATTTGCGAATGTGTTTTGTAGATATTGTTCATTTTATAAGTAAGTTTAAATATAGTCCCAGCATGTTTAGAAAATGAAAACAAGATTGTTTCTGAACTTTTCGCTATATATGCTTCTGTAGCAGAATATTCGGATTTTCAAAACTCACTGGGGTTATATTAAGATTAAATCAAACTCAGCTATCAAATTCTTTCAGGACATTCGTAACTGTTATGAACTGGATGTTTATAGTATTGTTAATTTTAACGGAGTGAAGCATGATTTCAAAAGAAGCGGATACATGAACTCTTAACCTTAAACAGATATTCCCCAGCACCAAAAAACTCGCTAGCTTAAAGTCTACTGTTGGTATAAATATCATATAGATGAAATGAACAGCGAAGGATGTGTTTGCAGTTCAGGTTGTCTATAGTAATTATAATCATAAATGCTGGTACGAATTGTATTGAGAGTGTAACTATTATATAGTGATAGTATACGAGTAGATAGCTGAAACGCCTATGGTTATTAGTGTGTACTGCGATGCTCCATCTGGATAACTTTATATTTGTATGTCATTAAAACTTCTTCAATTCCAGCTCAGGAGTTTAAGGAAGTTGACTAATGAACTAAAATGTTCACTCGAAAATGTATGATCAAACTAATGTGATGCGAAATGCCAACAGAGGTAATCAAGTCTTGTTGTTTACACCTCTGATTAAAATCATCATTTATACCTTCAGCGAGATTCAAACAGCTACCAAAATATGCACCAGAATCTTAGCTATTTCAAATGGTTTACCATTAAGGATAAAAGTAAAATAAGATTCTAGGCGACTTCATTTTGTACTTTATTGGTGAAAAGTAAATATCTCATAAAGTGATCGAATGATGATACCCTATGACAGTACTTTGTGTATTCTCGTATAGAAAGTGGAGATCATCTATGCAGATGAAGTTTCAAAGCCTATTCCTGATAACAGATCTGAAATTCCCTTATAGGTGTTTTGAAAACCTCATCAATAAAAAAGTTAGAGAGATGCCGTGAAAGCTAAGAACCCCGTATCACCTCATGGAGTTTGGAACAAAAGCGGAAGATGGTTATATCCTCACACTTTACCTGATGTGTTGCCATGTAGAGCCTCATAGGTGTTAGTATTCCTTCCAGGGTCACCCATCTGCAACAGATAATTCCATAACATAGTCTTGTTCAGTGAATCCAAAGCAATTCTTGTAACAACAAGCATCAATTTCTACCTTTGAATAAGTATGACGGTAATCAGGCTGGAAGAAATTTAATACATGATCAATGCACGCATGAGCTTGGATAGGCCCGTAATTTTCCTGAATAAACGTTTTGTACTTGCCGTAGTGCCTGTAAAGTATAGGAGCAATCAATATTTCAGACACGTCTATTTGTAAACTGATAGCCTGGTGATTTCCATATGCATTTCATAGACCTTTTTTAAAGACGAGTTCAATGATGGTCTTATTGTAAAGCATTGGGAAACTAGCAGTTTGAGTTTCAAACTGCTTATAACTTTAACTGAAACCTGGTTCTCATTCTCAAAAAGAGCAGGAAACAAGTTAGCTGAAGCATCAGCCTTACGATATTTTAGTGCACAAATTTTTCTATTGACACCCACTTGGTCATATAGGTTGCAGTGTTATGGAGCTATATAGCCGCGCGCAGGTTATTGTAATAAACAATCAACCACACCTATTATGTGGATGCCTAATTCCTGACAGGAGGAGAGAAAAAACTCATGACTCATCAGTTGAAAGTTGGCCAACTAAAGCATAAGTTACAGCTACACATAAACATTAATATAAACTAATTATGAAGCGAACTGTGCTACGCTACAGATTTCTGAAGTATCAGTTCAGTTATATTATCCTTAAAAACGAGCTTCCTAGTAATCTAGAAGTCTTTGAAGGTTGTTGATTAGCAAACAGTCCTCCTTACAGACTGCTCTCACTGATACGAAGCTGCTAGTTACAATTACGTGGAGTAAACAGCAGTAACTCCCACTTATTTTTCAAGTGCAGCTACTGCTTAAGATTTACTTAAGTGTTGAGAAACTGAAACTCGTGATCGTTCCACACGCTACGAAGGTTGTAGCTCTATACTTACCAAAATCATTCAGTTGACTTCAATAGTAAACCTGTATTTTAAACTAGACAGAGTCGTGATCACCATTTTTAAACTGTTTCAAATGTGGTTTGTACTCGTTCCAAAAAACTGGTAGGAGGGATTGAATTTAACTATTTGCTGAAATTGATTTCCGTTTACACTACTGAAAATGAGAGTTGTTCATATGTATAACATGTAATCGTTAGTTTGGAGAATATACTATTTGTGCACTTGCTGATGGATCAGTTTTTAGTACGTTATTCGCGTAAATTGATGCACTTTTCGAACCATTCAAAAGTGTCAGTATCGTTGACTGATGACATAAGTACTATTTAGAAAACTACCAGTTATAGTTATCGTTCATCATATAATCTAATATTTCAGTTAGGAACATCATCCAATCACATTTGAACTCTTTATTTGTCTGTTAAGCTAGTAGAATTCAAGGTCAGCTGTACAAATCACTTGAATTGAAATTTTCAGTAAATGAACGAAAAATAATCTATTCAAATGATGAAAAGAAAAAAGAATGAATAAAAGACTATTTGTTTATGCTGTTAAAAGGAAATAAAACAAATTGAATGCATAAAAAAGCTGACGAGGACATAAATGGACTTGAAGAGTATGAATATTTTCTTATAAAAATAATTTCATGTAAAATTCTTCACATGTATTCATGTAAATATTTATAATTCACCAGCAATAACTAAACGTGCATACCGTGCAGCCAATAAAGGATCCCATTCAATACTCTGAAATACAATAAATGAAAAACGAAATATCTGTCAAAATGAGAAAATTACAGAGTCAGAGACAGTTAATATAGAGTCATTACCTACTCATCAAATTTCCAAAAATATCTATATTGCACCAGTATGATGGTGATAGTAGGATAGTTTGCGATTAAGAAAATATCTACTGCTATGATACGACCTAATAACTTTATGAGCCTTGAAGATTCTTCGCTCATTTTAAGCCGATAGTGAGGACGCACACAATTCAGGTTCTTACCGGTTTAGAAGTGTAGAAATCTTCTTAATACTATGGTCAGTTCATTTGGAAGTTATATTCGTATTATGTATTACGCAGTGAACAGTTATCTGCAAATGGACTTAACGCCAACTTCATATTTGATCCGGCCACCCATACTTCAGGCCAAGGCAGTAACAGAGGGAACCAAACGGATTTATAAGCTGTTACTCTTTTTTTCTCAATGTCTTTCTGATCCTATCGAGATTACAAACGATATAGATTCAAATACAGACGTTTCACTATCAGCTGACCTTCGGGACTTCACTTTTCACCCATGTTCGATGCTTTGATCGAGAGTTCACAGAGTTGACTGCATTTTCAAACGTGTATACATTCGTTAGGAGTCTTCCTCTAACATTTTTATTGATTTGAACATTAACATAATCTGGCCATTTATTCTTGTCTTTAGTTCCAGAAAACTCCTCTTCGAACTATTTACCGCAGTTTGTGTCCCTACATCATGAAAACTAGCAACTGATTACTGTCCATGTATCAGTGTTTGTAGGGACGTTCCCTGTGTTCGACTTTCGGATTCTTTCTGCTACACAATACAATCATCCAATGAAAGTCTCTAAAATGTTAGCTGAGCGTGAAGATTATGTTACTGACATTAACTACAATGAAATTTATGGTAGTTCATTGCTTAATAATGCAGTTTTCTCTGAATACCACTCAAACTTCCCTCTATAAGTTCTCGCGGCCACTCCTCAATTACGAACTCTGACTATTACAGACATATTATTTGATAAATACTGACTTACATAGCTGTCACTACTAATGCAAGTGGCTTTGCCTATGCCAAACTTTAAGAAAAGTAATAGACAAGCGGAAGGCAACCCAGACTTCCGTAATGGGTCTCATTCTAGTAAAAAAATTTTCCATAGGTAACTTCAAAAAGTAGACTGAAATTACTTCTGGTTTAACGTTAAGTACTTTGGTTTGTCAAGATGTTAATGGTCGAGTAGAGCATAGTTTCTTTTTAATTATAAACTGACTGCAGATTACCAACAAAACGGAGAAAGAGAATGTAGAATATGTTAAGTACAAGAGGCTTAGAGTCAGATTGTTTGGGAGGTGATGACTCTCAACACATTACAAATCTTTACTATATATTAAAGAAATCAAATGAGTTTCTAGTTTATTCAGCTTTCCGTGCATCATTTCGTGACCATGCCTATTGATATATAGTTTATGTAACTTCCTACAAGCTGTCAGACATATGTCTTAAAATCACATATCGACTGAATTTTTCAATCACAAAATATCAAAACGCTGTATCAAGACATTAAGCTAATGCAATATAGAAAGATGACCAGTTGACTGTAGTTCCATTTACAGGAATGAAACATGGGCACTGTGGTAGATTGTAATTCCATTTTAGTCTATCCATTAGGAATGTCACACAGTTATGCAGTATCATTCACCGGATAACGTTTCGGACACAATTTATTCTCTATATTCGTATCAGGTAACTCCACAACTTTGAGAAAGAGTCTTTACAGTTCAACTTTTGTCTCCCCCTTTTTTGTGACAAGGATAATAGAATTTTCCATTTACCTTGGACAGGTGTGGAATCATTTCTATTATATGTATTCGGTGTTGACATGAAATTTAGATAGCTTGGCTATAGCTGTGCACGCAATTACACGCTATATGGTGGGATAAAGCGACAGTATTGAAAACTTAGTTGGGTAGAGGGAGAGATTAAAAACCGAATCTTTGTTTATTGAATCAACACCAAATACATGTAATAGAAATGATTCTGTACCTGTCCCAGATATGCGGAAAATTCTACTACCCTTGTCACAAAGGAGAGAAAAGTCGAACTATATAAGATATATCTCAAAGTTGTGAAGTTACTTTATATAAATATGGACGATGATTTATGTCCAAAACACTATCCAGTAAATGATACAGTTTAACTGTATGACACTTCTAGTAAACAGACTAAAATGGAATTATTTTTATTTAGGCGAATACTAAATATGAACCAGAAAAATCAAAATGATTCTGTTTGTATGTAATCTTCAATAAAGTGCAATGATGTTTACATTATTTAATCTTTGTATCGCACTGTTTAGCAGGAACAGCAAATAAACAATCATGATTTGAAAGGTTGATTTAGTAGATAAACAGACTGTCAGCACTGCATAAGTTAAATATGTTCAGTTGAATTTATAACTGCCAAAATGAGCCTAGTACTAGTGAATTAGTGTCATCCTAAGTGACACTTTGTGTTCAATATAAGAACATAGAGATCTTGAACATAGGTGTATATTTAACGCGCAAGGAAAACCAAATCAATTCTAAAATAAATGAAGTGTTTGTGAGTAGAAGGGAGATAAATAAGTAAAGAATATTCAGACCTTCAGAATTTCAAAGATAAGAAAAATCGTCTGTTATTTGCTACCGCAGTCAATTTCTAAACACTTCACTGAGAGGTCCAATATCTCGAGGTATTTAGGTAGGTGATCTACACCAGTCAGAGAGCCAATAAGTCACTTAATGAACTGGACTGGTCTGACCACACTTAACTTCCTTCCGATTTAAATCTACCTTAGTTACTGCTTAACATCGAAGTATATAAAGGTTCAGCATCCTTAGCATATGAATTTGTCTGTGCAGGTTCCCAACTTCTTTGTTTGACTCATCTTCCCGATCTAGTTATAGTACGTCTATGCTCAACGCTACCAACTACATGGTTTGATCCAAAGTGAGGAATACTTTAAAGACACCTAAATAACTGAAAACTGGTATTTTGCATAGGCTTTCGAATTAGAATATCTATGTTTGAGCGAACTACTGCGCAGTACACTTTCCCTTTGAAGAATAGTCAGTTAAGTACTCAAATAAAAACAAGAATAGAATATATTTTAGCTCTGAGTGATTAGTTCCTTTCAACTTATACATAAGAGCTAAGAGGCTTGATTAAAATGTAAACGAAGAGGAAGATTCACAGTCAATTCAAAATTTTCTACCAAGTAACTCACATAAGTTTACGAAGTAATATTTTAAGCATTTTCTATCACAAACATAAAAAGATAGAAATTTTAATCATGAAAAAAATCTATAAAAGGGTAATAACTACCTTGGAGAATAATTGTGAGGCTAATAATTCATCTTTTTGTACACCTTTTCCACTTCTTAAGCATAATGCGTAAAGAAAACAAGCCATGGACATTGCTCGATATTGGAATGTCTGTATACACTCAGGTGTTGAGACAAAACTATCACAGGAGACCATTCTGTAAATAAGGTAGAATAAATGTATAGGTAGGATAAGCTATTACAATGGAAATTGGATTATTATGCTGAGTGTTTAGACGATAAATAAAATAATTCATTTAAATCTTTATTTTTGTTGTAAAAAAAATCTATGAATTTTCCTCGACACTGACAAGAATCCTAAGCTTGTGGTTTTGGTACATTTAAAGATGGTTAACATTATGAAGTGGTAATAAGACAAGCAAAAATTAAAGTATGAAGTAGCATCATTATAGACTAGTATTCAGCTCGAAGATCTACTAGAAGTCGTGCATTCAAGGTGAGTTACACAAGAACAGCACCATTTACCACTGTAGTGTTTTATTCAGACTATTCTTACGATTAATTATTGGTAAATGCCTATGTATGTGTAAAAACTCAGTGTCATTCACCGTTGTACTTGAACTAATAAACAGCAGATTCGCGAAATAAAGACATTAATACAGCATTCAATGAATACGGTGAACTATATTGCTTCATCTGAACACTAGTTATCTGTCTAGATAAATAGTGGGAACTTTTTAGACGTGAACATTTAGCTCATCATTGTGTGTCAAAAAAATAAGTATTCACTACGATAGTCTTGGGAACGATGTCCCATGGGTTGTGGGTGAACACTGCTGAAGAGTTTCAAACTAGGACGAAATAACTGTTCAGTGCTTCTGGGTTTTATTTGTTTGTCAACTAAAGTCACTTCGTAATGAAAACTACCCTAGAACTATGCGAAAAGATGAAATAAATTTCGAACAATCACTAGCCGCTAGACTGTAGTTGTCTGTCCAACAGTCCCACTTATTAATTCTCATTTCTACAGTCCAAAAGCAACAGTTCAACAGTAAGTTTCACTGTTACTTTCCACTGCCATCCACTTGTAGCAAGAATTCCATTTTGGGCTCGATTTATTTGAATATGCTTTGATATACCTTATAAATAAACCTTCTTGTACAAGAAGTACTCTCACTGATAGTCTGAGCATGGACGTCCCTTTATATCCTTCCAAATTCTAAACCAGCTATTGACAATTCACACTACAAGGATTTGATAAACTGCTCGATGTCACATGACTTGATGTTTGAAGTATTTGAATAATCTTGTTTTCAACACAGATAGGTTATGATAGGAAGAGGCCTAAATGGAAATCAACCTGATAAGTTCTCAATTGCTAGGTTAGAAGTTTTGGATTTCAACTTTAGTTCATGTTACTGTGTGGCCAGGAAAAACCTCATTGGACAATTTATCCCACAGCTGTCCAGCCAGAATAAGCATTTGACTTCTGACCTATTGGTTTTATATATTCATGAGAACTGTGTGTAAATGATGTATTTTGTCAAATAAAGTGTCTTTCTCGCAGTCACAGGCCAGTTTTTACCTTCTGATTTTTACGGCTCAATAAAGTATAAGGTTCTGAGAAAGAACAGCGAATATTCGTATCCAGTCCAAATGTCTCATCGCCTTATTATTGTTTGCGTCTTTATTATTGTTCACTCGGTCACTTCAGGTAAAGAGCAATAAAGATGTTGACAGTGACAGACCATTTTAATTCAGTCATAGTTTATATAATTATTTTCGACTATTCTCTAAAGTAAATACAAGTTTGACTCCAGTCAAAATTCAAACATTTTGGTTTCCTATGCAAATTAGGTTGATAGGAGGTACATATTGAGTTCGCTGAGGTTCAGATTTATCTTTATGGAATGCAAAAAACGAGTGTTTCGATCGCTCATCGTTTTCAAATTCAAGTACGTGATGACTTAACAGTAAAAAACCAAGAAGAATCCCACCAGATAGTTTGTCGAAAAAATCTAAAAAATATTTATTCTCTTCTTGGATAGCTAATTGATGTTTATTCTACGCAGATGAAGTTTAGGAAAAGTATAGAACATGGATAGGTTCAAACTAAAAGTTTCTAATTGTAAGTAAGTGAATTTGAACCCAATGATCAGTTTTATATTTGAGTTGGCCACGATGAGATCTGACTGGTCATCTAGTGAGGTGGGAAATTGATAGTCAAGTATTTCGCGTAGAGCAGCTTCTCAACTCGTTTGTAAAACCTAAGTAAGAATGCGGTATTACAAGTAAACAGATTTCGTAGGTTAACTGGTAAGGTTATTGATTAAGACCCAATCACAACTCTTATATAAATGCTTCGGGAAAGTGAAATACAATTAATTTAGAAAGACAGAATTCGACACAAGCATTAGTTGAAAAATTCACATGGTGAATAAGTATATTGTTCATGAATAATCGATTAACTGTTTAAATATATGATTGGGATCTCACTAAACAGTATATGACAGGAAACATACAACACTTGTATAACAAGTAGATATGTTTATTTGATCAAAATGAGCGCTCAGTATATCGAAAAAATCCGTTGCATTAAATGATGTTATCATAGAAGTAATAAGGTTATTTGTGTGATGAATAAAAGATTACATTACACAATCTTACCTGCTAGCTAAATAACAAACATTTGTAAACATTTTTCGTTTATAATAAAAGTAGATTAAATTCGCTCTGGCATACATGCTACCTCTAGCTGAAGCTTCCGATAGACAGAATAGGGCATTCTCACGATTTTCCTTTACGCCTATCCCATATAAATACATTACACCCAGTGCAGCTAAATAATAATAAGAAAAACATTTTATAAAAACCACACGAACACTGTTTTGAAAAACAATCATCACATCTCTACTACTTGTGTCTTGACTATCTTTAAGTAGCACTGTTTAACGCATGAATTTATGTGTTAAACAGATCCAATGGAAATATAATTATTTTTTAATTAAATCGAAAAATCACGTAAAAGCTACTTTCTTCTGAAATAACATTATGCAGGGCTTTATGTAAGCTCAAAAAATTATCTGACCATCGGAAATAATAATTAGTTTCTTTTGCTGATGTCAATCGTCAAACTTTAGTCAAAATAAAATTATACAGCACTATTATAAATTGAAGGAAATTCCTTGGTGGATTAGATATATTCGCAGTAAAAATATCAACTGATTAACTTTAATTCCATGTCTAATGTTGATTATGTCCACACTGATTGGTTACTAGCAGTAACCAATTTCATATTACCTAATTTTGAGTGCTGAGAAAATTTTATCTGTCATTTGTAATCAGATCACCATGCTAAGAGACTCACCATTATGGTGCACTCTGACTGATATTGGTTGGTTGAACTCAGTCATCAGGAACTCTTGAAATCAGGTTTCGCACTTGCTGGTACTCATCAGCAAGTCATATCTAAAGCCTCGAGAGAACTGATGTTCTTAAGGTTTAAGATATATGGATTCAAAACTTGAAGAATCGATAGCAAGTGCCTCTAAAACGTTAAAAAAAACAACAAATAACAAACAAATCCTAATTTAAATGATACCTTACTTCCTTTGGTTACGCTAGGTTATCAGAAACCAACTATTGTCAATAAAAATTGTTCATTCAATGTTTAGTGTGCAATTTTTTCTTTCCTTACCATTATAAAAACTATATACTAGAATGCTCGTTGCTTAATTCTCATTCAATGGAGAAATACAGATAATTATAGGCAGCTGAAATTCGGTTATTCAGCTTATGATTACGTTTTCAACTTTTCAAGGCATAAAAAATATTCTAAGTAAATGTAATTTATTAGCTAAGGCTGAGATTTGAATTAAAAGAATAAGGCTTATAGATTCGAAGTAAAATATTGGAAATTGTGAGTAATTTTAAACAATGTATTTGCGAAAGTTTATACCGTTTAAGTCACTAGATAACAAAGATTGTTCCCAGCATGACACCCCATATCAAAAGGCTTTATGTAGTATTAGTAAGTTCTATACTCAAATAACGAAGACGATTATCCCTCCTTATAACTTGGTAGAAAAGATCTTTTAAATTATTAAAATGGTTTGAACAGCAGTATATTCGAACTTTTTCTTGATTCTAATAGGAGTCATGGGAACGGACTCACGGTAAAACTGACTCTAGATCAATGGTTAGATTTCAGTCGATCATCTAAACGTATACGGCAAATTTGGTTAGAAACTATGTTATCCCAATAGTAGAAATATTCTATCCGATTACCAGGTCATTTCATTTAAATACTGCTACAGTGGTTATCAGAATATACACCAATATTCATTTCAGTTACACGGAAGCAAGTATAACATTGGTTAGAAATCATAAATCTCCCACATAACCTGTATGGAAACGTATTCGTCCTTTAGATACTGGGCTGAAGTAATAACCGTTCATCCAAAAAACCAATCAAATATGTTGATTTCTAATGGTTGTATCAGTGAATTATAGAACTCGCTAATTCTAACGAAGTGTTGACTTAATTCTAATGATTCTTTTCAACCCACCAACTAGCATTTTTATTAAATATGACACGCCTGAGAAGATTACCAATACAATTATGAAGATTATCCAATGAGAATCAAACTTACTCTAAAAACAGCGATTTAATTTGCGCACTGCACAATTTCCTTTCAGAATACGAATACATATAAAGCTAAGGACAGAAGATAATTTATTTTACATTCATTTTATTGAATGGAAACTGGCTTTTTATTTGCGTCGGGTAAGTAACAAAACGTGTTATAGCGTTTTCTCTTGTTAAGGGGCTTGAAAGGTTCAAGCAACGTGTGATAAGTGGAATTCTTAACAAGATACATTTCAGTTTATGTTAGCTGTCTGCAATAATATATGAAGTCATTAGCTAAAACCCCACCCAAAATGGGAGCAGGGTTGATATTAGTAGAGTGATGAGTGTAAGAAACACCCGGCCTTAGCCGTACCATCCCTGCTAAGGAGGTAGGGGCAGATAACGGGGGATCTGAGGTCTGTTAGTAGGATGCATGGCGTGTTATGTGCATCTCTTTCATGCATATACGTCTAATTGAAAGTCGTCCTAGTGGTTAGTAACTTCTGATCGACCTGAGAAAGCCTAGAATACTAAAACAGATTTCCGTAAGAATACTGGAAGTTTTCATCTAAAACTTCACCGAAAATGACTATTTATAGGCTGCTACTGAAGATCAGATGGCCAGAAAAAATAAGCAACAAGGAACTCTGGGAACGAACCAACCAAGAACCTATCACGCAACAAATATGCAGGAAGAAGTGGAGATGGATTGGCCATGCACTGAGAAGGCCGACTGAGGACATCACGCGTCAGGCCCTCGAGTGGAATCCCCATGGGAAGCGACGAGTTGGACGTCCGAGGGTGACATGGAGGAGGTCGTGCGAGGAAGAAATGAGAAGTTGTGGGCTGTCGTGGAGCCAGGTTCAAAAGATCTCAGAGAACAGAATTCACTGGAGGCGTGCTACTGAAGCCCTATGTTCCACTAGGTACCCAAGGGACTAATAATAATAATAATTCATAGGCTGGGTTCGAACAGTATGACGAGCAACCTTATGACTGCAAGTATACTTCACCATTTTAATGCGAAAAATTAACATAGCACACCAGTAAGCTCTTGTCAATCAACTATAAAATCGTAACATTGTAGGCCATTGATCCCACTTAGAAAATAATAAAAGTAATCATACTCTTTTCTACTAAGAAAAGCAGTTCCAGAAAATACTCATTTTATCACAAAAATCAGTAGTTATCCAATATACCTCAAGAGTTATGAAACCTAAAACTGGATTTTTAAAAGTGTTGAGAAACAAGATAACAGAACCACATAGACACCTGTAAAATTTTATCACTTGACTAACATTCATGAATGATGATTTCCATGTTATCCTCGTCAAACATAAAAATCCTATTGGTGAATTCACTGTGTATGCATCATTACTTCCTATTTCTTTTTACAACCACTTAAGAGTATGGTCTCAACCAATGAGACTAGTGACTATTAACCCCAATAATATACGAAAATGAAGTCTCTTTGAATTGGTTAGATAAAATGTTAAAAACCGACTGCAATATAACTCAGACTGAGACAAATATATATAAATATATTCCTTGATTATTTTCCTCTAAGCCTTGGATGTTTCACAAATCTGTTCACTCTTGCCCGTCCTTTTATCGATTGCAATACTCTTCCGTATTCGTTAACTGTATGCTGATTATAAATGACAGCTTAAAACAGTGTACCACTGTAAAAGGACTTATGTTACTCTGATTATCAACTTTACTCAAAAATTGAAATGATCAAAACAACGGTGAGTACACTTCACAAAAATAAGTCCCCTGATAACTATGCATAACTAGAAGTGACCATGCAGAATACAAACTAGACTATTCGATTCCTGTAGTTCCTCATAAGCCGCTTACAATTTGAATAACGAGTAAGTAATCTTTGCATGAAAGATTTTGTAAAGAAGACGAAGGGCTCGACCTGGATCCCACCACCAGCCACCAAGTAAACTAAAACCAAGTGAACATTCAGGCAGTGCCATGGCATCCATATAGGAGTCCATTCGCCGACAGAGGTCGAGTATTTCGGCCCTGTATACCAACGGGAAATTACAAGTATCAGAACAAAAACATACCCGTTGCACAAGAGGTCGCTATCGTGCCACCAGCGGCCCAGGGGATAACATGTTATAGTCGAAGACGATGGCTTCTGGGTTCGAGTCTCAATGGGAACAAAATCACACCAGGCTGCAGATATATCCAGCTGACAAGGCCCAGATGGGACGAAACATCCTAGATTCCACCACTAGTCACCAAGTAAACTATAATGGATCTTAGAGTTATGAAAAGTAGTGAGCGATTTTTAAGAAAAAAGAAATTCCAAAATCTACTAAACGCGTAAGAGTTTCACAATTGTTTGCCTCTAAACAACATAAGTCGAACTGAATTCGACTGAAAACTTAATGAGAAATTTTTGGTTCTTGATTATGGCAAAAATTTTCAATATGCTGACATTGTGCAATGTATCATTTACACAGGAGGCAATTGCACCAATGAAACAAGTTAATTCCTTCGATGCGAGCTAAAAAACAGCTAACTAGATAACCAGTTTTCTGTTATTTTAATAGAATTGCAATATTATCTGTATGAGATTCATTAGGCATAGTTAGATCGAATAAGGATTGATATCATTTCATCTTTTTTAAACAAAACAGCTTAACATTGTTATTTTTACCCAGGATAAAAGGCTTTGTAACTAAATAAATGTTGAATACTTTACTGTCGATCTGTTTACTGAATTATCGCAAACTTTAAATCTCAATCTCAGAAAAATCAGTTGTATTTTCACAACTTTAAGTGCATCTACTTCTTTTAGTTAAGCAGTATTTAAGAAAAGAATACTAAGAAAATAAATTATCAAGCGCTTAATTTCTATGTTATCTAATTAAGTATACTCACTATGACTCTCTTGGAGTTGATTTGAAATAAATTTTAAAACTTTAGATATTAAGAGCAAAAGGTGCCTCTGAGTAAAAACACCATCAGGCACATTATCTTCATTTTTACTCAAAATACGTGAAGTCTTTAAAAATTTTCTGGAAAACTTGTTATTGTCATAAAAGTTAAACAAATTTTTTGCTTTGTTAAAACTATAACAGACAATCAGTTTTTGATAGTATAACAGGAATGAAACGTGTTAAAGTGAGATGAAGTTGAAAGTCGAGAGTTTATAAATTTGGTCATATTTTTAACTGTTTTTTTCTCCATGTCAGTAAGTTTTTCTTTATAAATAATGAATGATACTTTAGGAATTAACTTGACTATTTTGATTTAATTCAATCGAAATTATTGTAATTGATATTTCTGTTATAACCTCCTATTAATTCTGCTTTAAAACTTTCTATCAGTCTAAAAATATTTTCTCACGGTTATATAGAAGGTATTTATTAAAAAAATGTTTGCTATGCCAAAATTATCTTCAAAGATCATTGAAATATGTCGTCCACGAGAGATCAGTTCAGTGAGCGTTACCGAAATGTTAAATCAATAGATCTCCATTCATAGAGAATATTTTCATGAAGTTTGTTATGGTAATGCCTAGGATTTAACAGCTCATGATTACTTTCCAGTCTAACTTCTGATTTTTACAGAGGTTAAAAAACATGAACTTTCATAGTTTGCAATCATTACAACCGATAGTGATCTGATTTCTTAAAAGTCAAATTTCTAAACGCAGTATTTGAATCACTAGTTCTGATAAAGTCAGAAAGTAATTTTTTTGAAATGTTTGAACTTTTGTAAACCATAGAAAGGAAAAAGCAATTCATAACAACATCTTAATGATTCGTCACGAAACAGTTTGTTGCAAAATATATTTCGTAGACATTTATTTTTCATTTATTAATTTTATTGTTATGCGATTCTCAAGTATTTTATTATAAGCAAAATTTTTGTATTTAGCTTCACTACCACTTTTCCCTTTTGTTAAAATTCACTTCCGACTCCCAGATTATCTTAAACAATTATGAGTTAATATACTTTGTATTGTCTAATATTAAAGCATATGATTAATTTATTTCACTAAATATTTAATGTGAGATCCAAATAAGAAGATATTTGATCAATATAAAGTGTACTCTAAAAGACTGATCACACTCAAACGAGTCATGTGCTATGGAGTTAGAAGTAGTATTCATCATGGACTGACATCAGTTGGGGAACCATTGAAAATCTGGGAGCACTGGACAGCTGTTTCGTCCTAGTATGGGACTTCTCAGCAGTACGCACCCACGACCTGGTTAGGGGTGAACCACTGGAAACCGACCCAGTGGCTGAATGGTTAACGCGTTCGCCGTGGAACCTGTAGGTCCTGAGTTCGACCCCTAGCCGGGTCGTGGGTGTGTACTGCTGAGGAGTCCCATACTAGAATGAAACAGCTATCTAGTGCTCCCAGATTCTCAATGGTTCCCCAACTGATGTCAGTCCATGATGAATACTACTTCTAAATTAAAAATCCCCTTTCATCTCAAAAATACATTATGGAGTTAGTTAAGTACATTGATTATGACTTGAGCTGAATTCAAAAAAAGTTATCAGAGTCAAGAATATCAGTCAGTACGGCTCATATTTTTCGAATATATTTATTTGTATGAATTGCTCATCGCTATAAAGCGTTCATTTCAGACTAATTATACTACGATCATGACAAATGTATGTTCGGTAGTTTAAGATCCTACATATTTTTTGGCTATGTGAATAAAGATTATTTACATACTTATCATTTAGCCCTCATACAAAAAGTAACTTTACCTTTTAAACCTTAGCTCCGCAAAAACTTCAAACTTCTACACGACTTACAACAATGACCACAGACTTTATATTTCGCTGCTATACGTCTGTTTTTGTGTTTTGATTTCATTCATATTTTTCATACGGTCCCAAGAAACCTATCTTTTGATCCATGAAGTTATTAGGTGAACCCATTGCCGAAATGTTGCGGCTAGTTTATTTTGAAATTGCAAATTTTCATCCTAATTCTGACCCATACGTACATAATGAGAGAAGATATAGATCTTATCACAATTTGAAGTAATATGGGTTCGATTTTCAACCACTTATGCGTTACAGTATCATATCGCTATGTAAACTTCTGTCGCACTTCAACAAATGATTACCTAAGACAAATGTCGTTCATTGCTCTTCACACCATATGTCAGCTAAGAATGTTTCATACAACTCTAACCAAATGAAAATAAAGAGATATTTTATTACTGAGTAAATCATCTAAGATAAAATGAGGAGTAAGGTTAGGTGTGAATAATCTGAAATTAACAAAATAATCAGTTCCTTCCAGTTATACAGTAAGAAAAGATAATACAGCAAAGAAAATTTCCTTTCTCAACGATATCATTTTCTAAAGCTGTACAATCCTATTAACATATATATAAAACACTTGAAAAGGTCTATTATCAGATAACAAGATATAAGTGCATCATTAAGTTAGCGCTAAAAGACTGTATATAGGCTGTATATAGACTTTTATATAGGCAGAAACTATTGATATAAAGACAAAAGGAGGGGGTCGCCATCGGGCCACCACTTGGACCGCTGCTGGCTGATTGGTTTATGGCAAACCTAGAGAAGTGTGCTTCATTCAATAATTAATAGTTTCTGCCTATATAAAAGATATATAGACGGTACATTCATCATATGCGAACAAAATACAGATATTGAGACTGTAGTTAAAAAGTTCAACGATTGTTACCCATCGATCAGCTTCACATCAGAGTTTGAAGAGAGCTCCGAATTCGATTTTCTCAGTCTTATTAAAAAGGAAAACAAATGGTTGTCTTCAGAGATCGAGTTATAGGAAGCCTACATGGAATGGACAATACTTGAATTTCCATCACTGGGCGCATCTCAGCAGAAAAAGGAATCCGATCCATTTTTTATCTTCAAGAATCAGAAGAATCTGCACAAGTGATACTATCGATAATTAACTGGACAAACTATGGAAGATTCTGATGCAAAATGGATACTCATCCAGGTTTATCGAGAACTGTAAATTGAAACATAACATGGAGCAAGTACTACCAGTTCCAAAAAAGACCTTGTTTATGAACGCTGGTTTCAAAGGCGATACGGCAGCTTTGTGCTGATTGCAGAAGATCTACACACTGATTTCAGGTTAATGAGCGCCTGTCTTGCTTTTCTGATCCTGGCTTTGACGTGCTCGTCTCTGCCGCCTGTAGTTGAAACAGTGCTGCCTAGATAGGTAAAAGAGGCTACTCCCTTTAAGTTTCTTCCGTTGATGGCGATTGGAGCTTGTTGTTGTTGGTGGTGTTGGTTGGGTATCTTCATCACCTCTGTCTTCTCTACGTTCACTTTTAGTCCCGTCCTCACTGCCCTGCCTCTTCTGTCAACTTGTTAGTTTTTGCCTGTAGATCTTCGAGTTTGTACGACAAGACATTGGACATAAATCATCGGCGAAATCCAAATCTTCTAGGCTCTTTTCATCGACACAGCCAGCGTATGCCCATCTTCTCGCTCCTTACTGTTTGCTGCATGATCCAGTCCACCACAGTCAAGAAGATCATCGGTGATAGTAGGCAGCCTTGTCTTACTCCTGTCTTCACTTCAAAGACGTCACTCAGCTTTCCATTGTGGATCACTTGGTATGTGGCGTTTTCATATAGCTGTTGAATGAGGTTGATAAAGATTAGTGGCACTAAAACTGTAGTGCTGAAGCAGCTACCAGTCAGACTACTTCTCGGTCGACGCTGTCGAAAGACTTTCTAAAATCGATGAAGTTGAGGTAGAGATCCAGTTGACTGCCATTCTATGCTGTGTTCTATGATGGTACGTAAATGTAGCGTTGCAATTTGATCCGTACATGATTTGTACTTCCTGAATCCAGCCAGTCTGTTCCGGTCGTAATTTTGAGTCCAGAGCATCTTTCAGTCTCTCCAGGATGATGCGGCTTAATATTTTGCTTAGAGTGGACAGGGGCATGATTCCACGTCAATTCTTGCAAAGACTTAGGCCTCCCTTCTTTGGGAGTTTGACAAGGTAGCCCTTCTTCCAATCTGCAGATACCTTTCTTTCCTTCCAAACCTTCTGCTGTAGTGGTGTGAGCATGTCCGCTGTTGATGTCTCTGAGTTTGTTTTTAGTGCTTCTGGCGGAATTCCATCTGGTCCTGATGCCTTATCGAATTTCAGCAACTTTATGGTGTTCAGGACTTCATTTCGGCTTTTGTTGGAGGGATTGTGTTCACTGGTAATTCTAAGGCTGCTGGTTGTATTTCTGGACGAGTTGCAGGTGGTGGTCGATTCAGGAGTGTTTTTGAAGTAGTCAGCCCACTCTTTCTTTGTTCCTCCTCTTTGCTAACTAGCTTTCTTCCACTAACTCTCATTGGTTTCGTCTGAGTTGATCTCTTCCTTCCCAGATAGTAGCTTGGTTATTTGGTATAATGTTGTACGGTCTCTCTCTTACCTGCAGCCTGTTCTGCTTCGCTTGCCAGAGTGTTGTAGAAGTGTCTTTTGTCTTTCCGCACACTCTTCTTCACTTCTTTGTTCATTGTAGTGTTTTATAGGTTGCATTCAGTTCCCCTTTTCATTGATCATCCCTGCACTGAACTGCACTGGTTCAGCTTCTGCTTCACTATCTTCCTCTCGTTTATCAGCTTCCATATATGCGTCAACATTCATTCCTTATCTTCTTCCGTCTTCCTTCCTAGTACGGTTATGCAGGTTTCCCTCCAAATCTATTTCAAAGGATTCCAGTGTTCTTCCACACAGGTTTCTTCAGGGATGTAGCTCATTATCTCCCATTTTGTCTTGATGGCTGACATGAAGATGTTCCTTGTAGTCTTGTCCTTCAGTTCAGTTTCTGTTCTGGGTGTTGAACTTGAATGGAGATATTTCACCAACTTCCTTGAAGGCTTTTAACTTGATTTTGAAGTTTCCTTGCACTAGATAGTGAGCGGTGTGAACCTACAACTGCTCCTCTTCTTGATCTTGTGTCCAATAAGCTGCGTTTCCACTTTCTTCACACTGAGATGAAGTCGATCTGATTTTAGTGTGTCCTGGTGTCTGGTAAAGCCCAAGTCGCTTTGTGAATATCCTTGTGTTTGTACACACTGCCTCACCTCCAATCACCAAATCGTCGAATGTGCGGAAATCTCTTAACAGTTCTCCATTCTTATTCATTTCACCGAGTGCTTCTCGACCCTTGTTTGGTTCTCTTCCTGTGTTGTCCGCTCCCAGTCTGGCATTCATGTCGCCCATTAGAATTTTGATGTCGCCAACTCTAGTTTTTTCCTGTACTGTTTGCAGTTGTCAGTAGAACTGCTCCCTCTTCTCTTCATTTGCATTATTTTTAGGTGAGTGGCGTAGTATTGTATGATTGTGACTTTCCTTCCTTTTGAGTTAAATCTTGTTATCATGATCTTGATCCTCGAGGAGATTGATTCCCACTGCATGAGAGCCTTCGATGCTGTTGGGGATATCATGATAGCCACTCCAAAACTCAGTGTGCTAGTGATTGTTGTCTGGCTGACAGGAGTAAATTATTGACTCTCCAGTTGACAGTTTGGAGAGTCCACTTTCATTCCATCTGCAGATTCCTCGCAGATTCACGGGTTTTAATAATAGAAGAGCGATAAAACTCTTAAAATTACACGATTCCTCACTTACTAGACTATAAGTCACGCTTGCTACTTAGAATGATAATCTTAGTAGTTGGGGTGTAGTTCAATCATGCAGCATGTTGATCAAAATTTGAGTAGTTAAACCTTTGTCGTTGCTAGGTAGATTCGAATAAGTTATAGTTTAAGCGTTGATGACATTGCATGACAAGTATGATTTTGTAGTTCAACCATCTGAACCAATGATTACACTACTGTCGCTTTGCCCGAACGTCTGGTCTTCACAATTCACTTTTAGTAATCACAATAATTGAATAAGATACCGTTTATCACCCTCTATTATACAACTGGCATGATAAACTAACTAGACAAGATATCAGTGTACTACGATTTCAACAGTTGAGCGCACAACTCAACATTGTCATCATTGGGATGCCTGACATAACTACTTACCTTGAGATTCTACACTACCGTTCCCACACGCATCAGAATGCCATTGAAAAGCTTTTTGTAAATCTCGGATTTCTGGTCCTGAATATAAGTAGCCAAGTGCTGTTTGAGCTGACACAGAAGCATTAGGATCGCCATTGTTTGCAGCCAATAAAAAGCATCTAAGTTTAATTAAATAAAACATTCAATACTGATTATTCGAAACCAAATTATGCTAACAATCGTTTGATAATAAATGGAATGCATATACATATGACTGATAAGATTCAAAGTATGTGAAATTTAGGCCAACTGACATGCAATACAAAGCACCAATGATAGCAGAAAAAATCTGGAGGTAAAATTGAGAAAAAGTTAGTTGAGAGGTGGCATGGTAACACAGACTGACCTATTCGGTCCTAAATTTAGTAACTTTAGTCAACAATATGAGTGATATATCTCTCACTTGTTAAAAAAAGTACATCGCTGCATGGAAATTTCAGAAATTGTTGAAATTTGTACGTTTTAGAAGTGAATCAAGACATCAGTATGCATATATTTTCCAAACCAAACTCTATAATTAGCTTACTTTATGATTTTTAGGCTTTTCCAATGAAGTTACATTGATAGGTAGCTACATCGAAATATCTTGACGGAGAATTGCAGTTTCCAGCAATCAACCGAAAACCATTTAAAGATTTAGAATCAAGTATGTTTCAGAATTCACAGTGCTATCAGTGATAAACATTCCATGATTCATACGTACATATTAAAGCTAACAAACAAATGTTTGCGATGGAACCACCATTTAATTGCATGTAATTCACAAGCTTCAGCGTACATGTTACCGAGGACATCCGTAAATTCGAAGCCATTTGAAAGCCCACCAACTTAAAACACTTCTCTAGCAAACTAGTGAGTGTTAACTTTTGTAAATAATTTTGTAAGAAGGAAGATAACTAAGGGATAGAATGCAATTCAATAGAACTCCAAATAAATAAATCTTAAAGTAGTTTCAAAAATGTGAATATCATTTGGTTGACCAATCAATACATCACTCGATATCTTCTTTCATGGAGTTGGGAAGTCTACTGGATAAAAGATACCCTAACTCCTTACTTACTTTGTATTTCTTTTGACTGAATTTTCTTACCTTCATCTTGCACCTCATTGCCTTTTTACTTGATGTACTGATATGAGCCTTGGCAACTCAGACCGTTACGCAGTAATGCCTGATCCTATGTTGATATTGATGATGATGAACTCCTTCACTTTTGTTTAGCATAACAAATTACTATAGTCTAACATCCACTTACTTTTGCTACACAAATACTAAAACCCAACAGTGAATATCGAAACCATGTCCCAGCTAATCAGCATAACTTACACCACCCAGCTTAACTTCTTGTACCAGTGTTTATCACATTTATGATGACAGATAGGTATGCCAACACGAAGTGCTGCACGGGAAACACGGACATGATTTAGCCCGGATCACAGTAGTACTTCAAGCAAAAATTAGTAGTAATGAAACCCTTTAAAATAAACAAGTTGGCGGGTATGACTGCAGGGGGAAAAAAGAAACAAACAAGATGCACAACATTTTGAGGTCGATAAAGGTGGATAAATTAGGTCTACGCTATTATGATTGACTGTTAGATATGAAATCTGAATACGTTATACTGATGGAAGTAACTTTTTATGCTTTGAGTTCATAACAAACAATTGCGTAGACAAGACTTCTGAAAAATGAAGTGTTCTTAATGGTTCTAGAAAAAATATGATGATGCTTACTAAGTGTTTAGCGATGGACAGAGTAGACCCTTTCTGGCCACTGGTTTGATCTGACACCAAGTATAACAAGTGAAAATGAACTAGTTAAGCGTGTTAATCATTTTACTTAAGTGAAAACTTACAGTCACTCTTTAGAACTAACATTTTAAGGGAATATGGTGAGAAGGCAATAGGCTCATCTTCCATTTTCAGCATAAACTATCATAGTTGCCAGTGAAATATTTAACTGGCTACTAACGGAGAAGTATACTACACAGTAGTTCGATCTATCCTAAAGCGTATTTGTTAGTAAGCAGTTGCAGATAGGAAACAAGCTGACAAGAGAGTGATCTGAGTGTGAACATCTTTGAAGCCCCGCTTCTGTATGGTCGAATCACCATCAGATTTAGGATACCCTCGACTCACAGATGATAATAAATGATTGAGAAGGTGCATTTGACAGAAACTGATAACACGAAAATCAACCCGAGAGTAATTCGATCCCATTTAAACAGTTGGAGAATAACAACCCATGAAGTCAAATTACTATTTTATCGAAAATTTAGACTCAAGCTAACTAAATTCAAAGGTAATCTAAGAGGCCTACTCAGATATTATGTGTAACAGCTTTAAAATCTATAAATATCATGTTCATGCTTTATAGGAAGGAGCCCATTGCGAAAATTACTAATTTGATAGTTCATAACGAAAATGTATATTATTAAAATTCGAAAAAAGTACCTAATAACGTTTAATGACCTGGTGAACGTTATTCCTTTAGACAGTGAAAGCTGTAAACGTAATGAAATATTCAGGTGGTAAAAAAAACTAATCACATCACATTTTTAGTACATATGCATAAATAAAACGAGTCCAAGTCATTAGTTATTAATAAAAGCAATTACAGGTAAGAATATGCTTTTCGTACCAACAGATATAATTGACTAGGCAAGTGTAAGTGAATATGATACATACGACATGGATGGATACCTAAGTACTTTAAGTGGAGATATAATTATACTTGATAATAATGATAAGCTCATCAAGATACGTGGTACAAATTGATAAGATTCTGAAATCTTCCTAGTTCACATAAAAGCTAAATTACATTCAGTTTCATGCAGAATTAAGTCAACGCCCACACTATGGTGTACATTTTATTGACAAATCTCACAAAATTCCAACCTCCACAAGACAGTATATGAACCTTATAAAAAGTTTGATAAAAATCCTTGCACTGCATATGAGCACTACATAAAAGGAGTTATAACCAGTCATAACTATTGGAACCTACATGCTGATAGGCTGTAAGTTCCCAACTTCGGAAGTTTCTAAATAAAATGAACGTTGAATGAAATTATGTTCCACCTTCTGCATACTTCCCTTCATTGTAAAAATACAGGAATCAAGACTCATGGTGTTTGTTTTGAATACAATCAATTATCTTATTATCAGAAGTACGCATTAATCTTATGGCACAAAATATCGATGACATCTTCATTTATTTAAGTTAGGCAAAACTCAGATTCTTCCACACTATTCGGTTTCCAAGTATTTTTAGACTACATTAAAAGATTTAAAACATTTTCTAATGACTGAGTACTCAAAGTAAATTATAAATATTTTTCAAGACATCCTAGGGGTTTTACATGACAGAAAAAAAAGTATCACTCCAAAGTATCAAAGACACCTAAATGGATGCTACTTCTCAAAATGCATGTCTTTTGATGAGTTTTTCATAAAACTCGTTGACAATGCAATGTAGTAGCGACATGCGAACGCAGT
This sequence comes from Heterobilharzia americana, assembly GCA_944470555.2. Taxonomy (NCBI): domain Eukaryota; kingdom Metazoa; phylum Platyhelminthes; class Trematoda; order Strigeidida; family Schistosomatidae; genus Heterobilharzia; species Heterobilharzia americana. The sequence continues at coordinate 43,339,904 of OX104129.1, read as the reverse complement.
CATATAGATCAATACATTAATTTGGATAACAAACAACGTTTACCGCCTGTTCACTGTCTCTAGAGAGTTCGCAATCTGTGTTTTTACAATAATTTCTTACGCTCATACTAACAAATTAGTTCCCCCTTCGATAGATGAGTGCACGGGAGATAATCGTAACCGATTTCTGCTATCTCGATGACGACTTTATTTTGTGACATCCGTTTTATAGTAATGAATAAACAATCAATGGAAATAGGTTTTGTATACATAAATGCTGTTACCTGAATACGCTTTTCTTGGTGTCAAACATAACTCATTTAATTCCATGTCAAAACTATAAATTTATTGGAAACATTATTTACACGGATTAGTTATTCGAAAAACGAAGTCGCTACCGCACTTTAACATCAAAGAGAATTGATTGTGGTCGAGTTCTATACCTTGCTTCCAAGCGAGGATGAAAACATTTACCACTGATCAAAGGATTTCAACTAATCATATCCAAAATATCAGGTACCCACAAACTGCTTAAAACTAAATTATCTGTAAATTTAAACGAGTTTTTAGCTAGTAATTCGCCTTTAAATAACATTACTCGTTTTTGCAAAGCATGAAAGAGAAGCACAGTTATCTGATGCTAACTGATGACTCGTACGGCTAAATAATTATTGATGTTCGACCGTTTGAATCTTTAGATCCTTCAACATCAAATTTGAAAAGGCAAACTAGTAATGGAAGCCAACCCGAATCGGGGGCCAAAAGATGAGCTTACAGTCGTTTGGTTGTTTCGTTACTCAGATGAAAAATAACCACATATACACTGTAAAAGTAGTCAGATCTGATGTAATACTCCTAAGATATTTTTAGGACGAGTGTCCACTATAGTATGTGTGCAGAGATACATGGTGAAGAAAGGCAAGGAAAAGTGATACAACGGGAAACAGAATAAAAAGATACCAGAGTAAATGATGAAAAATGCAGGAACACAATATGGTTTAAAAAAATCTAAGCATCTACTTTCGCAAGGATATTTTTAATTTACAAATATTCATGAAAAAACGAAAGTGGATTTCATTTTTTTTAATGTTCCGCTAAGTCTAATATATACAAACATAAAGCTTTTGAACATTCAGTTTTCTAACTAATGGACATCATTTTAACACATGTTAACTCCCTCACTTCTCTCATGAACATTTATAAACGAGAATTATTCAGTCTAAATTTTCTAGATCAGAATAAAGCTACTTGATTTTTTAACTAAGGGGTATATGCTTCCCTGAATACGAAAATAGCAATATTGGTAGAAAACATTCAGTTAAAAAAACATTGGCTTCAGTTGTCAAGCCGATCTCAACAACGTGATGTGCAGTTAATGATAGTCATAGACTTAAACTTACGGGGGAAGAAACGTCAAGCAATTGAAGAACTCTTTCCTTCGACAATTCAGGTCAGGATTCTTAAACGTTGATTTTGAAGTGGGCTAATAACGCATTCAATCTCAGTTATTTGCGTCAGATTCCAAGTACAGCTTATGCAAGTGGCTTTGGATAAATAACGAACGTAGACGAGGACAGTACAAACAACAAGTTGTAGGAAAAAGCAGAAACTACTGTCACAAGACAATAATCTCGTATAAAGCTTGATAAAGCTAGTTTCGGTAAATTCTCAGCATGAAAGAACTAAATCGTGTCAAAATTCAGAAAACGTTAAACTAATATTTAGGTTACATATAAATGTATACAGAAATGTAGGCATACCTCAGTGCATCATCTAAAGATGGGTTTATCCCATACCCTTGATGATAGGCTCGTCCAAGATTATAAGCTGCACAAAAAACAAGGTTTCGCTGGCCATCAGGTGAACCAATATGACTCGAGGTAATAATCTCCTCAAAGAGTTGGCAAGCTTTAGCCTGTTACAATGATTAAGAATTTAAGGTTTACCTGTGGGTTCGGAATTTTACTTATTTCTTTACTGATTAGATTGTTATAAAGTATCACACCTAGCTGGAACTTGGACCGCTGATCATTAAACTTATAGCAGCCAATGTGAAAAAATCTCCATGCTTCATTATATCTACCCTGCTTTCGCAGTTTCAGTTCCCCAACCGGACTTACTTGTTCGAAATAAATCTGACCAAGATAAAATGCACACTCATCGTCTCCCTCATCAAACCATTTTTTGAGTAACAACTCCAAATTATCTTCAACTATCTGTTTGTTTAATTGGTTCTTATTGCTGATTTTGCCTTCTGCTATTAATCCTCTTACTGTTCTGTCAGACAGAAAATCTATGTTTTCCCCCGGAATACAATGTGGGAGACCACCCAACAACTCCATGACAGTTGAAATGGTGGGTAGTCACACTAGAAACAAAAGTGTAGATGTTGTTTATTAAAAGAAATATTCATGTGGTTGATTTCCAATGACGAGGCTACGAACACTCATCTCTACCTTATAGAAAAATGTCGAAATGGAATGTCCAACCACAATTTATGTGAATGAATATAATGACTCAAGTGGCTTTCACTTATCCGCTTGGTTTGCAGTACGAAGTCCAATATTGCTTTGGAAGTGTCAGTTAAAAGCATAGAAAAAAGTCAATCAGACAACGAGTCCTGCTGGTTTACAGTTCAACTCAAGAAATCTGGTTACTGAGAGAAGAGTATTCCTCTGTTTTTGAACTTCTCAGTAATATCCTTTCAAGTAAAGTTCATTGGATCTTCTGCAAACAGTACTTGTGATTTCAGTCTTTGGTTGTTCATCGATTAAAACTGTAAATATTGGAATGCCTTCATTGACCCTCGGGGAACATTGCTCCTACAGTCGTTGGATTAAGTAATAGACTTTTATCGTCGGCGAATGGCAGCAGTTCTCGAGATTCACACAAAAGCAGACGAGCAGTCTCATGAACTCCAATAGTTCTGGATTTGTGAGGTGAATGAATGTGCTTGACTCTGTTAAACGAATTCCACATATTACCGCAGACGACACTTACTTGGTTTTCACTGTCAGCTGCAGTCGTCCAATGGTTAAATGCACCAAGCAAGTAAGCCATGTAATAGTGGTTATGGTGACCGTATGCCATTCAACTACACTGGAACTTATCCCTTTCAGAAATATTGATAAACCATGATACCTTGAGGCCTCCAGCACTTTACCCTTTTTGGAAGGACGACTACTGGCTTAAAATTTGTTGTGCAATTCTTTTCACCTTCTCCTCAACGACTTCATGAACAGACGTCGGCGTGATGCCAAAGTGAACATAAGAGTGAAGGCTGACTTCATCATATCCTCAGTAACTTTCTCTGTCGAAACTGCATGACTTTTAGAGTCTGGAAGGCTATTTAAACTCTCAGGTGCAGGCGCTACATCACTGTAATCTTGTCCATGCTGCCACCACCCAGTCAAATAATCTTAGAAATACACTGAATGATAATGAATTTTAAGATATCTGACCGCCAGGAAGCACTTGAAATCACAGTTAACTTCTGCGAGCATCCTGAAGATATCAGGTCTTGTTATCCGGAGGACCCCACTTCCTCGAATGACGTTTATACAACCCTCCCAAGAAAGTGCATTCAAACCTTTTTGACGTGTCTCAATATTTGTGACCAGAATATTGCATTAGTTCGCGGCATTTTGATGGTTCCCTCTAGATGTGGGTTTGGGGATGTCGTAAAGTCCAAACCGGAATTGCCACTTAAGCACAGTTCATCGGTACATATTGTCGCTCAAATTCTGGAATCCGTGTGGCTAAGAAGCAACTTCTCCCTCCTGTGTTTGAAAACCCATTTGAATTAAACAGGTTTTAGAATCCCGTAAGCACTGATGTTCAATAACGCAGATGGCTTACGAGTTTTGGCGAATAAGATGCTTAAGGGCCACTTATTGGTGGCTGTATTATTGATTATTTCAGATCGGAGTTGATTAAACTGCTTGAAACCCCTGTAAGCTAAGGAAATCTACCCTTATATCCTGATCTGTGAGCAGACAAACAACTCCTGAAACCCTTTGGTCTTGATCTTTATCTGGTATGGGTGCTGCGTTCTCCATGGAACGCCTCTCCATCACCCGACGTTTGATATCTTTCCACGGGCTTGTATGAATCATTTCATCTCTTCATACTCTCTTCAAGGTCTTACATAACGATCCCTGGTCCTTGGTGGATTCCTATGCCGTAGGTCTGTCCGCTCGCCTGTTGTGGCTGTCATGAACCCAAAAGGCCTCTGGGCATTGAATACATATTTTAAGGTTGTATGATTTGTCCGGGAACTACTGTGGCGCAGATAGGTCCCTTATATTTCCCTGTCAGCGGACGGTTGTTCTGACCGGTTGCAGAAAGAGGGTAGAGAGAATGAAAAGGCGACCAGCGAAAATGAGGGGGAAGTGGGGAAAATAAAGCGAAAAGAAGCCGATGGAGTAGAATGTAGAAACGTAGGTGGTTTGTGAGAGTGCGTAAACGAGAACCATGATGAGGAAAACTTTGATAAATAGGGAAAAATCACAGGGTTAAGGAGGGAAGGAGGAGTGGACAAGAATGCAACAGGAATAGTGGGAAAAGAAATAGCTAGCCCAATGGTGAAGACGTGGCAGTTGGAGGTGTGAGGTGCGCCAGGGGAGTACGAGGTCGAGCCCAGTTCTCCATAATAGCAGCAGTGCAAAAGATTCAGCATGGAGTTGACTGAGCTGGGATGGTGCGAAAATGGTTGATACTAATCGTAATAGCAATGATAATTTATTCCTGAATTTATGGGTGCGTATCATTTTTATAGATACGGTTATAACGTTTAACCTCGCCTGGTTAACTAGTTTACTAGTTACTAGCCGGTCCTAAGCCCGGGTAAAGAGGGAAGGTTGGGCATATACCCAGCAACCCTACCCCGTAAAACAAATCTAACCGCTAAAGAAACTTCAAAGCACAAACAAAATATAAAAAATGAAAACAAACTTATTCCCCGCTGGAATCGGAGAGGCGAAATGACGCCAGTTGCTGAAAGCCTGACTTCAGGAAGCCAATTGGCCGATGTGTCTTCTCTCGATGAAAGCGAAAGTAAACGTGGGGACATGGAATGTCCGCACGATGTTTGAACCCAGTAAGGCAGCCCAGATTGCAAAGGAGATGAGAAGGTATCACATTGAAGTGCTTGGGATTTGCGAAAGCAGATGGAATGGGAGTGGACTCTGCAAACTGTCAACTGGAGAATCAATAATCTACTCCGACATTGTCACCCAGACGCCAACCACGAGCACACTGAGTGTTGGAGTGGCTATCATGATATCCTCAAGAGCATCGAAGGCTGTGTCTCATGCAGTGGGAACCAATCTCCTCCAGGATCTTGACAGCAAGATTCAACTCAAAAGGAAGAAAGGTCAAAGTCATACAATGTTATGCACCTACAAATAATGCAGAGCAAGAGAAAGAGGAGGAATTCTACAGACAACTTCAATCAACACTGGACAAGACGTCAGTTGGCGATATCAAAATTCTGATGGGCGACATGAATGCCAAACTGGGAGGGGACAACACAGGAAGAGAACTAACCATGGGTCGAGAGGCGCTAGGTGAAATGAATGAGAATGGAGAATTGTTTGCAGAATTCTGTGCATTCAACGATTTGGTGATTGGAGGCAGTGTGTTCAGGCACAAGGATATCCACAAAGCGACATGGATTTTGCCAGACACCAGGACACACTAAAAATCAAATCGACTTAATCTCAATCTCAAGAAAATGGAGACGCAGTCTACTGGACACAAGGTCAAGAAGAGGAGCAGATGTAGGTTCAAACCACTCACCATCTAGTGCAAGGAACCTTCCAAATCAAGTTAAAAGCCTTCAAGGAAGCTGGTGATAGACCTCAATTCAAGTACAACACTCGGAAACTGAAGGATGAAACTACAAAGGAGATCTTCAAGGCAGCCAGCCATCAAGACGAAATGGGAGACATCGAGGAACATCCCTGAAGAAACCTGTGTGGAAGAACACTGGAAGTCTTTGAAGGCTATGTGGAAAAAAACCTGCACGACGGTATTAGGAAGGAAGAAGAAGGAAGACAAGGAATGGATCTCGACGGATACCTGGAAGCTGATAGAGGAGAGGAGGATGGTGAAGCAGAAGATAAACCAGTGCAAGGATGCTCAACGACAACAGGAACTGAGCACAATGTATAAAACACTGGATAAAGAAGTGAAGAAGAGTGCACGCAAAGACAAAAGACACTTCTACGAAACACTGGCAAGTGAAGCAGAACAGGCTGCAGGTAAGAGAGACCTGACGACATTGTATCAAATAACCAGGTTGCTATCAGGGAAGAGACCAACACAGATGAAACCAATAAAAGATGAAGAAGGAAATTTAATTACGAAAGAAGATAAACAGAGGAAACGATGGGCCGACCACTTCAAGAAGCTCTTGAATCGACCACCACCACCACCTGCACTTCGTCCAGAAATACCACCTGCAGCCGCTGAATTACAAGTGAACATAAATCCCCCAACGAAAATGGAAGTCCTGAACTCCATAAAGCTACTGAAATGCGGGAAAGCAGCAGGACCAGATGGGATACCGCCAGAGGCACTGAGAACAGATGCAGAGACAACAGCGGACATGCTCACACCACTATTGCAGAAGGTGTGGAAGGAAGAGAAGGTACCTGACGATTGGAAGAAGGGTTACCTTGTCAAACTGCCGAAGAAGGGAGACCTCAGTGCTTGCAAGAACTGGCTCGGAATCACTCTCCTGTTCACCCAGTGCAAGCAAAATATTAAGCCGCATCATCCTGGAGAGACCTAAGGATGCACTGGATTCAAAACTGCGACCGGAACAGGCAGGCTTCAGGAAGTACAAATCATGTGCAGACCAAATTGCAACGCTACACTGCGCATCATCATAGAACAGAGCATAGAATGGCAATCAGCTCTCCACCTCAACTTCATCGACTTTGAGAAGGTCTTTGACAGCGTCGACCGAGAAGTAATTTGGAAACTGCTTCAATACTACGGAGTACCGCAAACCTTTATCCGCCTCATTCAACAACTATATGAAGATGCCACATGCCAAGTAATTCACAATGGGAAGCTCAGTGATGCCTTTGAAGTGAAGTGGAGACAGGAGTGAAACAAGGTTGCCTACTATCCCCCATGATATTCCTTATTGTGGTGGACTGGATCATGCAGCAAACAGTGTGGAGCGAGAAGAGGGGGATACTCTGGACGACGGAAAAGAACCTAGAAGACTTGGATTTCGCCAGCGATGACTTGTGCCTAATGTTACATAAACTTGAAGATCTGCAGGCAAAAACGAACAAGTTGATAGAAGAGGCAGCTAAGACGGGACTTCAGGTGAATATAGAGAAGACAGAAGTGATGAAGATACCGCACCACCACCATCAACAACAACAACAACAACAAACTCCAGTCACCATCAACGGGAGAAACTTAAAGGAAGTAACCTCCTTCACCTATCTAGGAAGCACTGTTTCAACTACAGGCGGGACGGACGAGGACGTCAAAGTCAGAATCGGAAAAGCAAGACAGGCGTTCATTAGCCTGAAACCAGTGTGGAGATCTTCTGCACTCAGCATGCGGAACAAGATACGGATTTTCAACACCAACGTCAAGTCAGTGCTCCTGTATGGTTCAGAGACTTGGCGCGTCACGAAAGGTATTTCCAATAAACTACCGACATTCATCAACAACTGCTTACGCTCGCTACTGAAGATCAGTGGAGATGGCCAGAAATAATAAGCAACAAGGAACTCTGGGAACGAACCAACCAAGAACCTATCACCCAACAAATATGCAGGAAGAAGTGGAGATGGATTGGCCATGCACTGAGAAGGCCGACTGGGGACATCACACGCCAGGCCCTCGAGTGGAATCCCCATGGGAAGCGACGAGTTGGACGTCCAAGGGTGACATGGAGGAGGTCGTGCGAGGAAGAAATGAGAGCTTCTGGGCTGTCGTGGACCAGGTTCAAAAGATCTCAGAGAACAGAGGTCACTGGAGGCGTGCTAGTGAAGCCCTATGTTCCACTAGGAACCCAAGGGACTAATAATAATAGAAATAATAATAATATAACGTTTAAAGGTGAAAAATCGTCTGTAACGTATTTCGGCGATCTCTTTTTCATCCCAGGTGATGGAAATCTCCAGTCTGAAAGAAAGAAAACTTTACATCATATCCAAACGGTGCACTTAAAGTTAGATTTTGATTTTTTGTTGTGCTTCTAGATAATCTGGCAGAAATGGGAGCCATGTTTAATGAATGTGTAAAAGCTTCATTCGAAAAGAAGGGAGAGTAACTCAGAAAGTTCCTCCTCAATAAAGGCAATGCTGGCCAAATTACTCAAGTGCTTTAATCCAAAGGATGCATTGAGGGAAGTTTCACTGCAGGTTCAGTGTTCATGCTAAATCGAAAATTGTGGACCATAACCGCCGTACTGCTTTGCATCGCGCTTGGCAGCTCTTAATAATGGTCAAATTCCGCGGAGTTTCGAGTTCACCTCAATGATTCCGCACATATAAATAAAGTTGTAGGTGTTTCTCTGCGTTTTCGTACACTGTTTGCAGTTGCAGTGTACGAAATGGCGCCAGTCAACTATTCGAAGTAAAACAGTGCAGCAAATATATGATTCACTGGAACAATGGACGAATAAGTGTCAAGAGGCTTCATAGAAGTACCTTTACGTGATGCCATAAGGGTATTCATCACAGGTTGCGTGACTGCGGAGTTGCCTGAAAACAGATGCATGTGATGTTTAGTCGTGCTGATGAAATACTGCAATTCCAACATAATTGCAGGTTTTCGAGATTCTATTTGCAACCGGAACGTGAAAAACAACGGGAGGCCATGACAAGGAAATTATTCACATGTTTAAGTTATGTGCATGGTGTCATGCCTACTACTGTATAAATAGTCCAGGGTTTCATCTGTATATTCTGATTAAGAATATACCGTTCACTGCATTCTAGCAGTACTTTTTCTTGGGGATCTGTATCTGGAGATGTCTCCATTAGTGACGACGATAAGTGGGAGGTACAGCTGAAAAACCTAATTAACGAGTTAGTCCTAATTGTTGTAAACTAGTCCATTGGATGTAGCGGGAGAGGCATTTGGATTTGCCGGTCAGGGGCCCGCTATACTGAGCGTTGTGGGATATAGTTGTGCTTCGCTCTGTGTGTTGGGGAGTTTGCCGGAGGAATCTTTCTAACGTACGACTAAACTGGATGGTTGAGCTCGAAGCTCTGATGTCAATAGGGAGATGGTTCCATATTTTCGATTATTTGACAGAGTAGAAGTTAGTTCGGACGAATGTTCTGGGAGCTTTCGTTTCGACATTGTCGGCTTGACTGCGCACACTCTAGCAACTTTTTAGTGGGAAACGGATTCCATCAGTAGCTGTTAGGAATATTTTGCATAAAATCTTTAGGAAGAATATAAGATTCTCATTCAAAGTGATCGCAGATTGAGGGACGTACGCCGAGGCGTGCAATCCTGACCACATTCGCAACCAAGTAGCCTAGATATGGAGTACCCCAATCTTGGGTTGTCGTCAATATGGATGTTCCCTAAAATAAGCGAACATTATTCTAGCAGATGTCGAAGGCGTATTTTGTACGGCAACAAGTTAGCTTTGTGGTCATCAAAGTTACGAATTATACAGCCTAACAGGGTTCTGGACTTGCGGGTTTGTGTCGCAGAATGTTCAGGAAATGCGAGATCAGTAGAGTAACTGAGGCCTAGGTCAAGGACACTAGGGGGACTAAGTGGCACTGCCGTCTACAGAGACAACTGCAGATGAATGGAAGGTGCACCAAAGCATATTCAGCCACACTCATCTAAGTCGAATCGGAGGTTCCATGCAATGGACCGAGTTGTTACCAGGTCAAGTTCTCTCTGTACTGGCTTTTGGTAGTAGGGCAGGTAGTCACAAGAGAATGCGTACGCAACCTTTAAATCATCGCGGAACAAAAACAGTTTCTCAGCTGAAAAGCGTTTGCAAAGGTCGTTAACATAAGGGTGAAAGAAAGAAGACCGAGTACACTACCCCGAACTAAACCAGAAGTAATCGGCCCAGGTTTAAAAGGCTGAGATTCGATTTTTACAACTTGTGAACGGTTGCAAAGGAAAGATTTGATCCACCTCGGTAAGGGGTCAACAAGTTTGAGGGCTCGTAGCTGACGGATAAGCGGCGAATGATCCACGCGGTCGAATGTCCCGGAGACATCAAAATAAAGGACAAGGTTTAACTTACGTTGAACACGGCTAACGGTTAAGAAGTTAGAGAAATTGAGGCGGCTGGTCACACATGATCATGACTTCAAGAGTCCATGCTGACTTAGGGCGATGACCCTATTATGAAGTTTCTGTTGAAGAATACCTTCGTTTACCACTTCCTCCATAACTCTAGACACAACTGGCGTGATATTTGTAGGTCCGTAGTTACTAACTTAAGTTTTGGGACCAGATTTGTGCCAAGTATTATAAAGGACATCTTCCACATATCGGAGTATGTAGAAGTCTCCATGGGTATGAATTACAAGGACGGCTAGAAAGAAAATACCTATGTTATCACAAGAAATAACGGCCAGCTCATAGTCGCCCAGCGTGATGCCCTAGATTATTTCCTCCAAGTGGGGAGGGACCTTGTTAAATTTCGTCTAGAATTCTCTGACGTCTAGGTAGTTCCTCAGCCAGGATGGCACCTGTCTCCTGGTACTCTTACATTTCGCACACAGAAACGGTGAGTGAGACAGCGTCAGAAGCCTTCGCAAAAGTCCCTTTCAACTTAAGCTCATCTCGTGGTGTTGCTGGCTACTCGCAATGGACGGCTGACTACAAAGCGGCCGTTTATGTATCATGAATTCGGGGTCGCATGTATTTGTAAAACGAAATGTAGCCATAGGGAATTCAGTCTGGGCAATTTGAAATTTAGTGCAGTAACCACAGTCCGTTCTGATGCGGTGAGAAGCAGATGATTTTTGTTATGCAGGTGGTAGAATAGGTGGTAAGCTAAAGAATTATTTACCAATCATATGCAGTACCGTGTCAGTGTACCAGTTACTGTAATGAACGATGCCACTACTGCTGGGATTTATAGGGAGCTGCTGGTTTACGTTCCATGTGAATCAACTCTTTAGGCCACCCTGAGGCTTTCTATTTGTGGTACATTAGTGAAAGTATGTGATAGTAACAGTATTCACTCTTCAGATCTTCAGTAAAAGGTACGGTATACCGCATTTATTAACGCTGCAGATACAAGTTATATTTGTGCAAATCTAAGTGTTTAAAATCACCGTTTCACATGGTCGTCCGGCCCCAGATTTCTTAAGGAAATATTCAAAATCTGAATAACCTTAGACATCTATTACAAGTCAGAAATTATGTGCTTCATTTCATCGTCCCATCCTTGGACGAGCATGGGAACAACTGTTGTGTTGCTGGCTAACGAAATTATAACCTGTTAGTGGGGCTAAAAGTCGCCCCCTGGTGTTTTGGCGTTCTGTTCAAAAATGCGTACTTTCAGAGTTCTGTATGCACATATCCCAGAGGGACAACCGTAAACGTAAACCCTTCTCGCTGCCAACTTAGGTCCCAGGCGATTCTGTGTTATCTGTGAGCATCATTCATTTTATATAACGGTGCTTACTTTCCTCCCAGGTGGTGGAAACGCAGCCAATAATTTGCACGTTGATAAACGACATGAGGTACGATTTTTCTACAAACGACACTGTAGAATCTATGCGAAGAAGCATAATATTCTTACGCAACACAGAAAGTATGCGCATTTTGACGAAGAAAGCCACAAACTGTGACGAGCATAATGACACCTGGGGGTGACTTTAGCCTCTCCACCTTCTATAGTTTAGTTTTTACGCAACAATATGTTTTGAATTGCACACGTTTCTAAGACTCCCCACACCGAATTGCAAAAGATTCCCGATCAAGCTTCTCGCGGTCCGTTTGAAAAAGCAGCACCAATTGCTTTTTCAAAGTAGGGTCACGAGGGAATGGTGGTTTTGTCATACTTCAACACTTTTGCATGTGTTTTGAAGTTGTTCTTCTATTGTACTTCAAAACGTTAGCCACGCTCTTGGTCTGACTTCATCCGATTTGTTTGTACAACCATATTGAACCCCTTGTTTTGATTAGCGTCATAATTGTATTTCGTTTTGGACAGAAACTGAAGTAGAAGTCAAAATTGAAGGTTTGTAACTACGTTTTGTACATATATTTTGCTGTAAAGAATAATTTTGGCGGGGCTCACTTACTGTTTGAATATACAATCTTTTTTTAGCAACCAATTGTTTTGGGCTTGGTCGGTTTCGCTGTGGTTTTTGAGAACTCCGGAAATTCGTATCTTCGTTAGGTGCTACTCAGCGGATTCGACGTAACAAACACCATCTGGGCCTTCCGTAGATATCCAGACAAATTACCCGTTATTTGGTTCGGTTATATTGGGCTGGGGATAAGCTACACATTATTCAATGAGACTTGAAGGATAGCCAGAAGGTGCAAAAATAAAAATCCGTAGAAGCACTATTAGGCCTGAAAGTGAAACGGGATACATTTACGTGCCTGTATGAGAGTCACGGAACCAAACATTTAAGGTGATTAGTGAATAACTCAAGGGTCTTGATTTTTTATGGCAACGATAAAAATTTGGCAATCGTGTTTTCGGAAGACCAAAACTCGCAGTAATATACGGTCTGGCATACCAACTCTAGTTATGTTAATACAGGCGAAAGTAGCCAGGACCCCCGCAGCTACAATTCACCCCCGTGACCAGATAAAGGGTGGTTACTGTCTTAGAAAAAACTATGAATTTCACTTAGATGTTTATAACTTAATCAAACGCTTGTACATAGGTATACAACAAGTGAATACCTGGTCCAAAATCCCCCAGTCTCTCTATTTCGTGGTGATATCCTCAGCTTCAGAATGGTTTTCATTAACATCGTGCGCACCTTCATCTTCTTCCACCTAAGCTTACCTCTAAACGGTTGTTTCTGGATGCTTCTTGAAGTAAGTTTTACAGTCAGTATGAAGACCTCATCCAGGTGTATCATGGTTGATCTACTCTTGCGTAGTTTTGTGCTCCTGTTTCGAATTTCGCCTGCTGCTCGCCTTTGTTACTCACTTTTCAGGTTTACCTAACCAGTCCCGCATTCAAACGGAATCCTACAAATCGCATTTGTCAGTGGGAAATATTGCCATCAAAACGTTATGACGAACGCGCACACCTCAAGGTCATGACTGTGATGCGGCCTCACCTTCAAGAATATTGGGTGATTCAAACGATGACCGGATAATCTTCAGATTCGAACTGAACCTGCTTCAACACACCTCCTATATGCCATAAATAACAGTGCCTAATGTATGGCTTAACACTGTACATAATAGTCGTTTCTCATTACCAAAAAGATCAAACCTATAAACTGGTTTGTATTCACGTAACCTTTGTTGCATGAAATATATATTGTTACTATTATTACTAAGTTGCAGAACCAGAAATGGAAGCTTTTGTAACGTGTATTGAAGACCTTAAGATTCTCCCAATAAAGGGGTCAGTTACTAACATATTTTTCGGGAAAAAGAAATTAAACATTTGTGGGATTGAATATTGTGGTGGTTTTTTGATTGTTTATAATGTACATTAGAATTCATTTCCCAAAGCAAAAGAAATTGGAATAAGGGGTTTCGATAAAATGTGTACCTAGCTCATGTGCCAGTTTCAAGGGGGTGCTGCATAAGGTCTCTAATCCGTAGTTCATTGCAAATTACCTCCAATCCACATTTCGCACGGCAGTTGTTTGTGATGGATCAAAACAGCTGAGGCATGGTGCTGTTTCTACTTGAGAAAGGAAGGTGATTCTAAATAACATCATATTTTACAGCAAAGAATTTTGATCTATACGTTGTACGTCAACGAAGTATTTCCGAAAAGGAAGCCTGGTGTCTATTGTTTTACTTTGCGGGTGTGTTAAGTCTGAAGTCATTGTTGGGGAAGTGTACAGGCTAATTAGCTATCCTTGGATGAAAATAAGGTTCAGTTTCAGCAACTTACATCATAGTGCTTCCAGCTGGAACATGCTACATCTTTGACAGTAGGAAATACTGGAATCTTTATTCGGTAATCTTCTGGCAAATCTTTTCTGTATTCCTTCAACTTTGCACCCGGCTACAATCAAAATACTATCTGTAATGGGGGGACATAACTTCAATAATGGATGGGCGCATGACCTCTTCGACAAAACTTCAGATTCCAGCCTCCAGAATTTTTGAAATATGAGCCCATGGAGCTTTTTAACTTACGAGGCCTGAGAGTCGATATAGTCCATGAAGCTGAAACCCCGTGTCCATTTCAAACCTAGGCCTGTAATATGCAGTAGAAAATGGATAGATGTGTCAACTACTGACATAAAACACCCCGATGAAGTATGTTTGCAGTACAAACTTCCACATTCATCAATACTGAAGTCCGTTTTCCAGGTGTGACGACAGGGTGAAGTCTATTGGCATCTCCCCGTCGCCAGTACAGGGCGGGCTTGAATCAGAGGAGTGGCACACCATTTTGATGCCACTAGAGAAAAGAAGAGGCTTGTTGTGGGGCGCTACGTCACAGGTGCCATACAGACGTACGAGAAATAACAAAACTGGACACACTACCTTGCATTGCCCCACGAGCTATGGAGAGCGGTTTGGAACTCAGGACACCTATCTTAACCATCTGTGAATGATTAATTAAGAATCAGGCCAGCCAGTCCACTTTCCAGCCTTTAGGTCCATATGACTGCACCTTACGCATCAGGAATCTGTGGCTTACTTTATCAAAAACTTCTCCGATGTCGAACTAAACCGTTGCGATAGTCACACCAACATTCTTACGCAAGTGACACATCATGCACAAGTGTGACTTCAGACCATGTGCAAGGGGGTTATAAATTCCTCCTGTAGAGGGAAATAAAATGTAACATTTGAAGCAGGCTTTTCAAAACCCTTGATAACGAAAGTTGTGTCAATGGGCCTGTGTCTTGCAACTGGTGAACAGAGTTCTCATTCGTATCCAGGGTTAGCGATTGCGGTTTTTCACATAACTGGATCAGTCTCGGCTCTCAACAATGTTGAAAATACTTTGGAGAGAGGTAGTGGGATCTCTCCGACCCCATTTTTCTTCAAAAAGATGGGGAAATCACGCAAGACCCCGAGGCTATTGAACACTTTAAAGGGACGATCGGTTTTCGAATACCATCCGGCGCAGGGGCTATATTGCCAAAGGGCTTAAAGATCCTGAAGAAAAGATGGTAAGGGTATTCTGTAAACAAAGGTGTATGAATTTATAAAGTAGGTATTTAAGGACTCACAAATATCAACGAATTCACTGGTGGTATTTTTGCTATCTTGGATTAAGAGTATGTCGGTTTTGCGAACGTTCGCCCCCTCACAATAAAGCCCACAGATTATACTAAATTTAGAGATACCAGCAAAAATATCAGTTTCTTTTCTGCAACTTTTCACCTCTAGTTTCTTGAGGTCTTGGGTGAATTCTACATTTAAGGGAGCTGAAAAGCCTCTGTCACCGGAGTGTCGCTACTGGATACTGCACAGTTTACCCTTGTGCACCTGGGAATCGGGGTTTGATGCCACGTTCTTGTGCAGCTGTATTTTGAGGAACTGGTTCATTAAAACATGGTGAGAAATTATTGTATAGCGCTGTTAGAGCAGTGTGCCACTTCATAAAAAGCACGGATCCCAGCCTAAGCGGTGGATAAATTAGGTAAATTCTTCCCATTTAGCTTATCGGAAGCACATGGCCGTCTTGCACTGAGAAGAAAGTTGTTTAGTATTAGTATAGTATAGAAGAAAGAGATAATTGCCTTGTGGCCACTGCCTGGGAACCGCATGTCAACATGTACACAAGGGGGATGAATGTCCAAAGGGAATGATAGCTTGAGCATATCATGGTCTGCAGTAGATTGCAAAAACTTTGTCCATCCGAAGAACTTGACTGTTTCGAGGAGGCCATCGTATCGAAGAGGAGTACAAATGGGATCCAAATAAATTTCAGGCATACCACAGTCTCCCCCAATAATCTTGCAGGTAAAATTCAACTTAGAAGAGTGGTGAAGGGTTCCGCTATTTCTGCTTAACAATTTACTGTTGTTGTTCGGGGTGATAAACGCGGGCCACTAAAAGAGTCATGTGACCGGAGGGTTTAATGAGTCCCACGCGGCGTCATTTATGCTGAAAGTCGGGTCTTCATAGTGGGTGGCTTTATGGTATTCCTTTGTGTGTGTGATACATCCTCCGCCACGACTAGTATATCTACTTCCTCTGAACGGCGAAAAGGAGACAGTCATCATTCAAATCAGGTGTATGTTAAGCTTCGACTCTCAGTATTGCAGACGGCAAGCGAATCAGTAACAAAGAGTTTATGCACGTTATTTGTTTACTATGGACTGGCTCTTACTGAGAAACACACCGAAGTCACTTATGCCGTGCTCCGGAATGTTTAATATGTCTTGGGGAAGTCTGCAGTTAGATGAAGTCAGTTTGCTCTCAGCTTGGCGACTGGATGTTATCAGCATTGGAATCAAGGCCGTTGAAAAGTTGATGATGACTACGGGTTGGAAAGTCAAATAAATAGGGGTGGATGACATCATTCACGCGGGGATAGAAGTGGAAAGCTGTGACAGGACAAGTTGTGGAAGTGTTAGTCCACCATCGAGTGTTACTGTGGAACTTAAGGTGGTATCTAGGTTGTCTTTAGTTTTCCAACCACTGTTAGGGGCCGGCAAGCATGTAAACCAGTACGTAGTCGCAACACTTAGGAAGCCATATTGTATACCCACATAGCCAATAGTATTGTGGTCGTAGCAACGTTGCCAGCCGTCGGGTCAGTGGGTCCCGGCAGTAGTAGGCTAACGAGGGGGCTAAAGTGATTTCGGGCGCCATACCTATGGTCATGAGTGACTGGTGGCTTACTGGTGGGTTGTAGATAAGTGAGTATCGTCCTACTCCGTTACTCTAAGCTTTTTTGTGGTTCCCGGAGCCATGCGTTTATGTGAGTGGTTATCATGTTTTTGATTCTTAGATGGTTTGGTTTGATAGGGACAAATTTCAGTTTTCCGGTCGATAGAAGGATGCTGGGATGCTTTTGGACCCTGTGGATTTACGTGCTTGGCGTTTTGTAGACCATGTGACAACTTCAAGGAATGTTCAGTATCGAATATGGTCAACTTCCGACCCCCCTGAGCCCAAATTGTGATGAACTGCAGCTGGCCAAAGGGGCTCGTGAGTTGCCACAGAAATCCAAGCCGGGTGTGGGCCTACTATTCTCAACTAAATGATCGAATATTTTAGAATCAGCTCTCATCATGCCGTCTACCACTGCTCGTTAGTACGCGGTACTCATTGTATGCTAACTAAAACCTTCGGGATTATCATTTTCACATAAGGGAATTTTGAGCGTTGTTTTGCATTCTTTGGGGTCCATAACTGTTATCAGCGATTTAGAAACCTGCCTTTATGATGACTTTCTGATATGCGCCATGCTAATCAGGTGGCAATGTGTGTTCTTACGCAGGACTTGTCCACCATAGAGTGTAGTTGCATCAAGTCGTGAGGTAAATTTGGTGACAACTGGATAGGACTTGTCCCTTGAATATTTTCGGGCCTGCGACAAGTGCAGGCTATATCACTCAGAAATCACTCAGAAGCGTGCTTTTCACATCTCCAAGGTTGCTCGGTGCCGGGGATATTACAGGTAATAATGTTCTCATAACTTGTGATAAGTCGGTGCGCTTCCGCTATGGCAGAACTGGTGACGTATAAGGTGGATGTCAATGCTGGGGAAGATGTGTAAAAAGCGTCGATGGGCTGGTCAAGCGATAGCTTAGGGAACTTGGCTCGTAGATTTCCAAAAATGACGAACATTTCACATATTTGGTCCCGTTGCTTGTAGTGTGTTTGAATCATATACTGATGGTGGGTAGCGGCCAACAATGGAATCCAGGATGCACACTTCGTCCTACCTGGGACCTGTCAGATGGATGTACCCACCCCCCGGGCACTCTCGAGGCATCGGCATATGGTCCCATAAGCCAGCAGAGACCGATCAGCTCCGTCCACCCAACTGTAGAAAAATACAGGCAACAACGTTAAAACAACACCCACAGCAAGAGAAGTGGCTATCGTGACTCGGTGGTCTAGTGGATAATGGTCTGGCGTTTAAGGTGATCGTACTCGGGTTTGAGGCTTGAAGGAAGGAACATCGTCTGCCAGAAGGCAGAAACATTTTGCTGGTGTTTCCCAAATAAGGTTAAACACTCGTCCTGGATTCCACCGCCAGCCACCAATATACACTCCATCTGTTTATCATTTTTCAATATCTAGACTTGGTTCGTGCTTGCGGTGCCAGAAGGCTAAAGTAGACTGTCCGATTCGGTTTTACGTCGGCGATTTCCACCAGGTTACCATCAACAATGCTTGTCAGCCGCATGGTTATTATAGGCGTCCTCAATAGCAGCCCTTGAGTAACAGTGTGAGAGAGTAGTGCTGGAGTCTTAGCTGATTAGGAGAACTGGTGGGGTTGTGGAAGTGTTTTACTTGGATTCAGAAGCTGTTCGTAGCCATACACTTAGGTCTTTTGATAGAACTCGAGTTACTAAGGGGGATGCGGCACCTAATAGAGTTTACGCCATAGTAAGTTATCTGACGAAGATTTACGAAAATATTTTTGCCCCTAAACTTGACGGCTTATATCATATACATATGTATACCGAAACATGCCCGCAAACAGGAGTTCCAGAGTTTCTAGACCTGGAAAACTCATGCTGACAACTACAAAACGGGTTTCAGAGTTTTCATACCTGTAAAATTGGTTTGTGCCTGTATATTCAAGAATAAATATTATTATCATCATTATTATAGAGAAAATTGACAAGCCAAGGAACATGCATCATAAAAGAAAACCTCTTTGGACGGGAGGTCGCCAAATTGTTGAGCACTACATTTGACACACAGCCTAACATTCCATCACAAAAGTGCGCATACCAACTGTCCGAACAGCCTTCAACGTCATCCGACGCTGCCGAGTTACACGAAATACAGATAACTCGTACTGTTGTTCTCGACAAGCTATCAAAGCCAAGCGCGGGGAAATCCCCAGGGTGCAACGACATCCACCCATCTGTGTTGAGAGTGTGCAGGCTCCCTAAGTGGTCCACTCTGTAGTCTCTTCCAACACTCCTTGGATGAAGCTAGGCTCCCACGAGGGTGGAAACGGGCTATCCTTTCTCCCATCTTTAAAGGAGGAGATAGGCAGAGTCCCAACTGTTATAGACCCATAGCACTTCTACCAGTAATATCAAAAGTTATGGAGATCGCGATAGACGACCGTATAAGAGAATATCTGGACAAGAAACAAGCACTCAGTGACACTCAGCATGGCTTCCAGAAGGGTAGGTCATGTGCCTCCAACCTCCTGACGGCCTGTGATCACTGGATAGCATACCGGGATCTCAAGGTCCCGGTCCACGCAATTTTTATAGACTTCGCCAAAGCCTTTGACACCGTCTCATACACGACCCTTACACATAAGATAGCTGGGTTAGGTATGCGCAGCCAGGTGCTATCATGGCTGCAAAACTACTTAGACAATAGGGAGTTCTGCACGGAAGTCAACAGGGTCTACTCAACTTGGAGAACATCCTCATCCTGTGTCTCACAAGGAGCAGTCCTAGGTCCACTGTTGTTCCCACTGTTCGTGAATGACCTGCTGTTACATATCAGCTCTCCGATTCCCCTATATGCTGGTGACGTCAAATTATGGAGGGCAATAACTTGCGAAGCCGAATCGAAGGCATTACAGAACAACCTCAAAACACTAGAGGGATGGAGAACTAATAACAAACGGGCATTTAACGTGGATAAGTACCGGTCCATGTTTTTCCGCACTCCTGATCCCCAGAAAGTATCCTATTATCTCTGTGGTTCACGTCTATCCCATTCCACAGTGGAAAAAGACCTGGTTCTAACGGTGACGGAGAAACTAGACACCAGTTTCAATTACCCAGGTGATGCTTCAAAAGCATATGGTGTATTACACTTTGTGCGTAAACAACTAGGTACCCTCAGGCCAGAGCTCTTTTCGAAGCCCTACATGACTTACATGCCACCCCATCTGGATGTCCATTGCATCCTCGCTCCACCACAATTGAAAAGTTGCCTCTGAACTTCTTCAAGAGATCACAAAAGGGGATATTGAAATACGACAAAAACCATGTGAGGATAGACTGAAAGGTCTGGGCCTATACTCTCTTAGCTACCGAAGATTACTAGGTGACTTGATAATGGCCTACAAAATACTGAATAACTGAAGTCACCCGAACAGAGGATTACTACCAAGTAGCCACTATGGAACTCCTCGAGGAAACCCTACTTCGACACTTATTAAATCTTACCTGCAACGCTAACCTTAGAGGACATGCACAGAAACTAAGCCTGGAACATAGCAGGCTGGATGTCAGGCACAACTTCTATTCCCTAAGAGTTGATAAACCCTGGAACGCTCCTCCTGAGGATATGATGCAGACTGCTTCGTCTGAATCTTTTAAACGCCCACTGGATATCCACTTGTTGTGCGTCTGGGATCTGCCCAGAACTAAGTGAATTCTCACACTTTAATTGCCACTTTTTCACTTTTCTTTACTTGTACAACAGGTTAACAACGAAAAGGAGTAATGATCCACGGACTGTAGACGTGGAAGCCAGTGAAGCGAAAGCTTCTTCTATTCCGTCAGCAACCACTTGAACCATTTGAACACAAATCCGCCTTTCTAGGTTTTATCTTCACCATACCTAACTCTCTGTGGCCGCCAGTCCGAACAACTGTCTGACAGCAGTCCAAGGCAAACAAACCAACACTAAACTTCCTGTTCTGTAAACCAGAGCTATAGCAGACGAGTGTCTGGATCTACTGCATCGGAATCAGCCAAAGACCTGGAACCGTTCTGCAAGATCAAGAAGCGAGCGAGAAGAAATCAGCTGGTTTACACAAGCCCGTAAAAAGATATTGGACATTGGTATGTTCGTAATTGTACCCTTCAGTACATTTGTTTGTTGTCTGCAAATAAGTCTCAGTAGGAAGTGCCATCACTGGAGGGTTTTATGTAATATGGCGTCGGATGGTTTTGGTCGTCGGGACTGTCTAAAATACAAAAGATGTGGCAGTGATGGATCTCAAAACTGTAGTAAGTTTTGGGGTTTATATTAGACTACCCATCTAAGTCCGCAATTTTGTCCTTATTTTACTTTTTTTCCTTGCACACCAAATTAATAGCACCCAACTCACCGTACGGGTGCGCAATAGTTAGTCATTTACTGAAGACTACTGAGTGATATCAGTCAAGAATCACGTGTTACGGCTTTTTTTAGCTGATGTAACCAAGTGTGTTTGCTAGTGCTTGTTTGATTACAAGTTTTCGAGTTGTAGGATTCACTTCTTAGGTATCACAAGACTGCCACTGCTCACTGAGTAATAGAGTCGGTTACTGTCTTGAAGCTTGGGGTGTCTTACTATCACTACACTTTTATAGACCAGGTGTTGTCGGTCATCGGGTTGTAGAATAATAGTTGTAATGCTGGTGCTCGAGCACGGAGCTGTGACTTCTCAGTTAAGATTTCAGGTTATGAGACTAAGCAACATCAGGTATCATTACGAATGGCTCGAGATCCGAATCACTGACTGTCATGCTGGGATTTTCTGCTAAGTGGTAATGAGGTGCACTTGAAATGTATAATGAAGTAGTTGATTCTGTTCTTATATGAAGTGCTTAGTTTATTAACTACTGTCGCCATTTTCTTTAGCATGTCTCTCAATGTCTTCAGTGTACCGGTCTTTCGATATAATTGTTTAAGAAAAGTTTACGATGCTTCTTTCTAACCAGGCCGACAGCTGCTACTTTGACATGGTGATCGAGCTTGCATATCACAACCTAACGAGCTACACTAGCTGGACGCTTGCCCCTTCGAGGTCCTACCATGCCAGAAACGTCTGTTGGATAGTAGTAAAACGGAAAGCAGTTCTGTAGTATACATTATTACACTGATTGGGGTTTAAGGGCGAAGTCGTACTTCTGCTGGCTAGCTAGGGTGTGACAACAGAAAGGTGTTCTCCTTGGATGACCAGCAGTGTTACGTTGATGCTACCCTCCTTACATGAAGAGCGGTTGAAAACGGTCGGCCCAAAATATAGCTCACTCCCTGCCCCACTGTCTTCTGGTGCCGGTGGTACGTGTTTTCCCTATCCGGGGTTGGAACGATCAGATCTCTAACCAAACTCCACAGATAGCTGTGACAGGCCTTAAGCAGATGTTCCATAGGCTCTACGGCCACAGATCTTTCCTCTTTCAGGTATCTTAGGAAGCAATAGTCTTCCACAGTTTGGGCAGCCAAGAGGTGTCAACCGCTCACACGCTTCGGTTAGTGCACAAGACTCAAGTAAACATAACCTATCCTTCTCAACTGTCTCCTCTTTTGCCATCACTACCTCTTGATACTATTATTAAGGATCTTACATCTTCCCCAACATCTCATCTTGCGACCGTTGCGAACGATCAGTCATCGAAACTTCATTCCTGGTCTCGTATGACCCGCCTTCGATTTCATATAAGACCTTTCAACGTTCGAATTCTCTGCCAAACCGGACAACAAGCATCGCTCACCAAAACTTGAATCTGTATCCATGGTTGTATTGTGTCTCAGACACATACAGGAGCCGTGTAGTCGTTAAATTAACCTCATCTGGCCATAGCGAATCTTCATAATTTACCTTGAAAGTACCTACAGACTTAACTAGCTGTCGTGGACTCGCTTGCATAGGCATGGCATTGAGTCGCAGAGCAGGAATTTTGCTGCTCAGCTAGATACCAGTCCATTACCGTCTGTGCTATTCGACTGAATGGATCTGTAAGAGATAGGAAGGATAGTGAAACTGGACGATACCTGTTTTTAGTCTTCTACGCACCAGCCGACTGCATTTGGATGGTGCAAAGGATGAGCTCTATGAAAATCTGTCAACTTTGATACAGGAAGCAAAATGTTCAGTGGTAGTCATAGCAGCAAGTGACTCACGCAGTGAAGCTGAGCCTACTGAAAAGGCATCTTGAGGGTATTTGCTGAATCCTATGCCAATGAACGGACAGCGATGGTCGTCTGTTGCAATTTTGTTGTGACAATCACTTGTTTCTAATCATCTTTAACTATAAGCATTATAAGACGCACTCATATGGTGTCCGCCAACATCAAAATAACGGTGGAGACATATATCATATTACTATAAGCCATCGTTGGGGGAGGATTAGTGAAGGGTCATTGCTTTTTCTGGAGTCCCAGTCTGGATTCCTATCACGCGTCAGTATGGCCACATGTATGTGCGCTTTACTGGTCCCAGAAAACGCGGTAATAAAGTCTGTTTATGCTCGATTGAAACACGAGAACGCCTAACTGATGCTCGAGAATAAACTCGAGAAAAGCAGACAGGCTTCAGACCTGGACAAAGGTTCATCAGTCATACTTTGACACCGACAGGTGCTGGAACATAGTCATACTTCCTAGCCGGTAAACGACACTTGCCATATTTCGTAACATGAAGGTAGCATTTGATTCAACCGATCGTGAGGTGTTGTGGTAGCGTCTGATTGTGAAACGAGTACATAACGTCAACCAAAGATCTCAATTCGAACCTACGGGGCCGTGTGAGGGCTTTTAGAGAGTTGTTATCAGAAATAACGACAGCTACTAGTGTTCACCAGGGATAGTCATTATCGTCGTCTCTATTCAGCTTCCTTATAGACATAGTAATGGACATAACCCTGTGGACGTGTAACTTCACTGGGATTGATCTACTCCCTGGAGGCCCTCTAGTTGATTTGGAACATCCAGACGATGTTGCCCTGCTAGGTTGAAGATACTGACAACATTCAGGACCTTCTAAAAACGTTGATCTGAATCCCTAGTATGCTTTGAATGGGTTTCCCGCCAGTCAAATGCAAGATGATGCTTCAAGGCTGGTCTACTCCAAGTACTCTTAGTTTAATGATCGGGGGTGAAGTGGTTGAATGTGTCGACCATTTCGCTTTCTTGGAGAGTTGCATCAGTCCAAACACTAGTTGTTAACTAAATCGTAGCTGGGATACAGAAAGCTCGTTTGGGACTTACCAACTTGCGTCATCTGTTGCACCGACTAGCGAGATATCCGACTATCTATCAAAGAACGAGTATACTCTGCTGCAGTCGGTTCTGTTCTGTTATACGGCTGAGACGGCTGTTGAAAGTAGAATACATGAAGCGGTTAGTGTTTTGGTTATAGGTATCTTGGTAGAATTGCTTGCGTTTGGTGGAATGACTGAGCAATGTTGACGTGAGGCAAAGGGTACTAAGTAACACAGGCAAGTTGATTGGTGAGGTTGTGAGCTTTCTATTCACCTTTTGACTTATTGTAAAGCTTGAATATTCCCATTGAACTTTAGTCGCCAATTTTTTATCCTCACACAACTTATTCTACTTTTATATCACTTTCATTCTGTCCACCTGTTCTTGTATATAACTGTGAAGTATGGCAACTTGAGCCAATGAATTTGTATGTGAGGTTCCTCTTCGATTTCGTGTGTCTTGCTCACCAACATTTCGTATAATCAACTTTCGTTTCGACTCTCTATCTTTATATAAAGTTAGCTCCACTAGTCGTTCACTCTTGTTCGTTCTCACTATACAAACCCGGATGGATATACCTCTGTTCAGTCTAGTACTTGATATCCATTTCATGTCAACAAATTTATGTTTCTGCAACTAACACAGACATCAATTACAGATAATCAACGTCCATGTGGTGCAAATAAAGGGCAAATAAGGAATTACCTTTTAGGATAATTCTAACTGTATGCCTAACTTCCACTGAAGAATGTCATTATTTTGAAGCCATATCAGCATTACTAATCAGGAAAGATCATGTTCAAGGAGAATTTGTTCTGACCTTTACGAACCGTACCTAAGACTACACATTTCTATTGTACAGACAGCCTAACAATGCATTCAACAGCGCTTATCTGTGTTGAACATGTTTTAACAGAGACCCGATTTCTTTTGGTTTTGAGCGTAGGAATCTTATTTGGTCTAACTCTTTCGTAGTCGGAAGCGATCAGATCAGGTCACCTTATTTTAAGCAACAATCGTGTAAAAACCTTAGTCTAGAACAGAGCTTCCTGTTACTTACTGCATCCTACCCTTAGTCGAAAATGGCATATTTCATATAATTTACAGGTGTTGCAGGCTGAGAAATATATTAGGTATCCATTTAGGGTTTTCATTTCGCTATATGCAGTACTGGTACTGCGAAAAGATTGACCAAACTTTTTTTGTTTAGCGGGTTCAGTAATGAGTTAGTGAATTCTCGTCCTTCCTGATAAGTGTTTATGGCTGTTTTAGTATCACTAGAAATTACTTC
Source organism: Heterobilharzia americana (assembly GCA_944470555.2). NCBI lineage: Eukaryota > Metazoa > Platyhelminthes > Trematoda > Strigeidida > Schistosomatidae > Heterobilharzia > Heterobilharzia americana. The sequence continues at coordinate 43,314,415 of OX104129.1, read as the reverse complement.
CTTATCACCGTCTATATGACTTGTAGTAATTTCAAGTGATCATAGAATCTAGAGCAATTTTCTATACCTACTACTGTAACGTATAACTTATTATATCGGAGGTCTATCTGAGGGGAGATGTAACCCATTAATCATTCTTCTTAAATCAAACTGATCTATCTAATACTGCTGAAATTACGCCGAGCTTATGGTTATCAAAGTACCGCGTTTCGTCGTGTTTGCTTCGAAATCCGTTGGTGGTATCAGCTGTCTTGTTGGATAACTACGCATCCTTTGTTTACATAATTTCTAAACGCTCAATGCAACTGCTCAGGCGGTGTTATTAGTTTGTCTCTAACAAAATACTATCCCAAGATAGTGTTTAATTATGAGGAAGATTCGTGATGGGATTCGTATTTTGATTTCAGTAGTAATAGGCTGCTGAAATCGAGTGTTAGATCACTAATTTTGTAACTTCACTCTGGGGTACATTGAATCAATGTTAGTGTATGTTTATTCGTTTGCAAAGTGAATTCTTATATCCAGTTATGTTAAAAATTCTGATTTTCTGTCACTCATTTGTTTATGCTCCTAATTTTTCAACCTATTTCCGGAAAATTTCAGGTTCTAAAATCAGCTAATTTAACATTTAAATGCATTAAATATTATGATGCACCCTTGATTTACATTTGACCGTTGCAGTGAAAATAATTTTTCAGTTCAAGTGTCTGGTTTTGTGGAATGCTTTCTCAGTCGTGTGCGTTTTTCATACAGGCTTTTCCCTTGTCAGGATATCTATATCACATTATTTTCATACATATTGTTGTGAAGTGAGTAATTTATTTAAATCAAACGGTAGTTATTCCTGCAGTTTGGTTCTTTCCATCGAGTAAACCTTGTTGAAAAATAAGTTTCACTTGCATACATTTTTATCTCGTATCTACCAGCCAACTTTTGCATAGAACGATGCGGTATCATCAGTGGTATACCTCAATGAGTAGTTATAGTACATTTTTCCCTACGTAGATGTCAAGTGAATGCTAAATACTTTTAAAGTTCTGGGAATAGAATCCCTTCGTGTGTTCAGTTATAAGTTAGATTGGCGTAAAGCAGGTGACTAATACTGGTTTCGTTAATCCTGTTAGTCAGCGTTTATATCTACTGAATCCAGCCGCGATTTCGCTTTGAATTTAGTTCTTAGTAAGGCCTCTTAGGTTGGTTTTTTAAAAGTAAATATATTCGGGTTATGTAACAAGGTTTTATTTCCTCAACTTTCATGATATTATGTGGGCAGTACCCAATGCTTGCCAAGCATGTCACAGTTTAGATTTATTGTATCGACTGTGTATTCACCCTAATTTCTGTGTAGCAATTACTTTCTTAATCGAAGACTAAACATATTTTGGTCTTGGCTAAAGTTCTTACTTGTGTTATAGTTATCATGAGCTACTTATTCATAAAGTATGGTTATAAACCAACTAATGGGAGTGTTTTGTGCCATTTTTATAATCATTAAACGACTTATGGAATAACTCAAAGTTTCCAGTCAACCATACGGATGAAAGTGTCAACCAGAATGATTTCATAGTTATTTAAAAGTATGCCATTAGTTTTAGGTCAGTAGCAACTGCATTCAAAAAGATATCCGACTACCCATCCTGAATAGTGGGATTAACAACTTTGGTGTAGTGACGCCAGCTTAACCATTAATAAAGTAATAAGAGACTTTAATATGAATCAGAAAATCACTGCATTAAGTAATCTACACATTGTATCCATGTATCATACGCTCAAATTCTCATTGTAGTTACTCAATCTATTCAACCTTTTGCTTTCTGTTTCTTGGCCTCAGATAATTTTCAGCGGGTAAATATACTATATTGTTCAACCGCATGTTGATTGGGAATCATTATTGTTCTGATTTCGGTGTTTTCTGTAT